>JAMKCH010004825.1:0-43553 GCA_023653785.1 Ophioderma brevispina | reverse complement strand
TGACTGCTATGAGGGCATGGTTTGAAACATAAGGCCTCAGGTGGATCTCGAAACCATACTTGCCTCGGGGCATAGCCAGGGCCTAGTATGGTTTTCGAGATCACAGAGTGCCTATAGTTTCAACCATGCTCCGAATAAAAGTCAGTCAATATTTTGTTTTATATACCGAATATATAGATTTTTTTCATAACACAGAGGCCTATATCATGTGTAGCTCATCATGACTTGTAGGCCAGGTGTCATGGCGTGCATCAGGGTTGAAACATTTTGTGTAACTTAGAGGGTCCAAAACTTGTCAAGAATTAACAATCAACCTTCTTGTGTTAGGAAAGTGAGGTTGGGTCCAAAACGGACTCCGAATCTACTTCTTGCCAGTTTTTTGTCGGCAAATGTGTACAATTTTCCTGGCAGCTCCGATTCATTCAACTTTTACAATCCCCGCTTCAAGCATTTCCCTCACACGATGAAAACCACCACACACATCACGACTAAATGTGATATTCCAACTTTATTGTCTTGTTACAATCACCTATTCACATGTTGTCCTTGATTATGCAGAAATTTTTGGATCTAGGTGCTTATATCACGGTAGAAAATCGTTTGCCAGCGACCCGTCAAACCTGAACTTCCCGATCCATGGGCGCAGCCATTTTATTTCCCAAAGGCAAAGCGCGGCGCCGATGGCGCTATGACAGGCCGCTGTCCAAACAACATCAGAGAGGATAGGTTTTCAAGTACGAGCAGTACCAACAACCTCAAAGCATGAATAGTCCTACTGATGCGCGATTCAGCCATTCCCTTGCTCGTGTGGGGGGTGGGTGGTTTAGAGGCCCCTGTTTGTATCATAACTTTACACCACAGCACAGACTCCCCACATACGGTAAACAAAAAAACGGTCTGCTTATATTCACCTCTAAGACTCCTACACCACTGACTTTCAATATGTACACTCATAATACGGATTGATAGTCCGTACGGCAGTCTCTATGCTGGGAAGAGTGTCCCGGGCATAGTTCCTGAATGAGATGCCCGCTCTACCAGGGCATAGTTCATTTTTGGGTTCAATTCTTGAAGCTAGTTGAATTCATGCCTCCCCTTTTAACCATTCAGATGCCGGAATCTCTATCTAGGTATATATCGAACTTTGACCCAAGGTGATCCTTGAACCGTACTATTCCCCAAATGTAGCTTAGGGAACAAAGATGGCCTGGAGAGATCCCCAAGGTCAAGATTTTGGACTATGGCCCAAATATAAGGGCAGTTATATTTGTTTTATATATCTCATAGATACATCTTTCAACTGCCTGTACAGAACCTACATACAGCTAGGGCAGAAAAATACTATACCGGTCAAAAAGTTAATATAGCAGGTCAAAAATATTACTATACCGGAAAAAAGTTACTATACTGGGGCCAAAAAGGTACTATATTGGACAAAATAGGTACTATAACGTGCTTTTATCTTCCTCGAGTCATTGACGTCAGTGGTAATTGCCTTAGTCGCAGCATTAAATCACGGGTGTTGATTCAAACGCTGATGACGTACGCACGCATCGCGCACTTATAGGCGGTTTGAATAATATACACGCAAAACACCTGACTGAACAATGTTGACGTCACTGACTCGATGAAAATAGCGGATTCTGCTGGTGGTTTTATGTGAAATAGTGAAAGAAAAACCATGTCATGTGACTTTACATTTTTAGACCATCAGATGACAAGGATGAGCTACATAGCAATGTAATTAACTTTATCATAGGTTTTTTATAACTAATACACAAAGTATATGCAGAAATCAACCTGTTTTTTATAAAAATTAAATGACATCAAATATTGAATTAAGAGAAATTATCAGTCTTTTTACCACACGCCATATGTGTGACAAATCACTTTTTACACAACAATTAATACAAGCACTGAAGCTACCATTCACTTAAATGAATTATTTAATTAAATTTTTTGCTCGGCATGTTACTATGTACCTGTACTGATTATATTTGGCATAGGAGCATGAACCAATTCTTGAAAGCACCACGTACCAGAAGAAGAGTCCTCCTTGACACCGAGCGTTGAGCGTAATTGTGCCTCACTACAACCAAATTGGGATCAAGATGGAAAAGTTTGTCTTTGATGTCTTTGGAATTCTCACGTGAGTTAATCAATCCCCCTTTTTTTTTTTCTGTTAAGTGGAGGGTGATATGGTTTTTTTGGGTTTTCACAGCCTTGAGCATCAAAATTTGTAAACATTTTTTGAAACCAGTTCAAAAAAACAGTATCGCTCAATATTATATCTGATAATTTTTTCCCCCCTTGGGAGGCATTCTCGTGTGGCTGTCCCTGTTAATCATTTCTTGTTTGTTGAATAATGTCTTGTTTTGTGTGTGGTGTTCTGTTTTTAAGGGGTTGATTGCTTTTCGGAGGGTCCTAATTGACCTTTTACTCGGCTCCTCCATGTCACTGTTTGGTATTTTATGATTTGTAGTACATGGAAAATAGTTTTGATATTTGATTTGTGTGATAAAATGTTAACCCTGCTTTTGCGTCAAAGATGTCTCAAAACACAATCGAACCCCCCCCTTAAACAGCCAAATTGGGTTATGCAGACGCAAAATACACCTAACTGTTATCAATTAAATATAAAACAGACCGTTTTTTGGAATTTGGCAACAGGATATTGCTAGTAAAGGTCACTTTCATTGTTTGTTTTGGTTTAACAGATGATCTACGCACATGATTATTAGTTGGTCAAATACCAGTTTTGTAGACAGCTGTTTCTCAACTGGCTTTGGGTGGGATGGGCGGTCCTGTAAATGGAATAAGCCCCATTACTGGGTAGAAATGTTTTAGTATTGCAGTCCTGAGTATGCAAATGAGGTATTGCCCATTATTCTATCACAGTGGTTCCTCACAACATCATACAGCGCAATACGAATCATTAGCGCATTTGCATACTTGGGATTTCTATATAACATTTACCCATACTGTATACGGCTCATTCAGTTAGTCTGTTGTTGTTATCTTAAATTACATAATGTCCTCTAAAACCTAATTATAGAAATAAGATTTGCAGTGTGTCCATTTATGTGAATATGTGTCCGAGGTCAGAAAAAACTAAATAATGGGAGGGCGCACCGAGCCATTATTTGATAGTGTTCGGTCCGCTGGATACTTATGACCCATAAATGACACGGCAAACGCTTTATTTCTATTCTAATTACCTAAAACCGCTTTCATAATTAGAAAAATGTTTTGTTTTGCCCTGATGTAAAGCTTTTCCATCAAAAAACCTAGTTTTTTTACATAATTTTAATTAAAATGTTTTCTTTGGACAGCAAATTGGTGGAAAAAAATTTCTAAATTTCGTATAGGACCCTAACGAACTTCGAGCCTATTTTTTTATATTGAAATAAGCAATCAGAATCACCTTTCCTTCTCCTTTTTAAGTCATTTCTAGCCAATACAAGGTAAGTAAATCTATTGAGTGTCTATTACTATAGGAAATTACTATTCTGACACAATATTTGAGTGCCCCAAAATCTCTCGTTGCCCTTTAAACCATTTGATGTCATTGGAGCACCCGGCTGAGAAAAGTAACCTGATTGACTCTCCTTCTGAAGTATTTACCAAAACATAACCTCCTGCCTTTTGAACTGCATAAATCAAATAATGAGACAGTCAGTAAACTTTATTAATCAAAAATGGAAATTTGCACATGAGACTCAAAATGCATATATAAACTAAAGACCCAAAAAAAGTAACGCAGCCATGTCTAAATACCCCTAAGTTAACAACCATTAGGTCATAATGCACAAAAACATAAAAAATATCAATAGTCGCTTTTTCTGCAAATTTTGACACCCTTCTTGCTCCATTGTGATCATATCACCAGCACAATGTCCATTTTAAACGAATGTGTCACATTTTACCTAAGTTGCACCTGAAGACATTATAAAGGTTACAATACAACCTGCATTAAGTGACCCACACTTCACGGGAATAACGTGTCTTTCACTGACTGGCACAATAATGGCTATCTTTTATTGCCACTTTTAAAAAAGGAAGATTTTCTTATAATGGGTCTTGTGTGTTGGCAATATCGATAGCAATGGGGCAAGAAGGGTATCAAAATTTACGTAAGAAAACAAACTATTGAAGATTATTTTATGTTTCGTGCTAAGACCAATGATTTGAACCTATGGGGGGTATTTAGACTGCGGCGTTACTTTTTGGGTGGTTCTTTATAAACACGTTACATAAAGAGCCCTTTATCAAAGATACAAAATAAATAATTTATCTTAAGCTGAACTACAGTGTAATGCGCACACCGCTGATGCTAGAATGGTGAAGCCTAATTGCCCGAGGTATAAAGGAGAAAGGTTAACGGTCTGAATCAAAGCGTAGTAGAATGCATACAGCCGGACCTATGATCAGCTGACATAGCAATGATCCGGGAAAGCGGATTACTATGAATCATCCCATCAACATCCCCATTTCATTACTCAGGAGATCCTCGTATATAAGTTAAAGTCCGGTTGCGCCGCCCCTAACTCCTTTCTAACCTCTGTTATGATTCTATTAATCTTCTGTCTATGTTACCCCCCTGCAGCAATAAGCAGTACTCCATATCTTTCAATCCAGTGACTTGTAAATAGATTAAGAATCTCAGTATTGACATTAAAAAAGTTCAGTATTCTGAGACAAGTAGTAGTAGTAGTAAAACAAGTTTTAAATCCGTTTGTTCCCCCAGCAACGACGGGGTGCCGATTCCCTCACATTCTGTATCAATCATCGGCCCTATCACCTCCTCCACTCGCCCGATTCAAACTCATCCCCATCCTCTACCCCACCCTCCTACTCTCCCTCTCCACTTGCTTCCTCCCAGGTCCTCTTTGTCGGCGGGCCCCTCTTCCTCCAACACCCACCTCAAACTCAACAGCCTTTTAACATGCTCCTCCTCCTTCCTCAGCACGTGCCATACCATCTACACCATTCGCCTTCGCCAGTCTGTCAGCCGCCTCTTCCAACCCAACATCTGCATCAAAATCCTCAGTCTTCTTTCTATCCAACATTTCACACCACACTTGGCTCTCACCATGCTCTCTCTGCCCTTCCAAATCCCATGCTCTTTTCACTCAGGCACGTGTGTTCACCCCAATACAGCATCACTGATCTCACACAACTCCTTTACACCATCCCTTCATCTTCAAGGATCTTCTCCTTCTCCCAGTCAACAACTCACCACATTCTCTAAACTTCAAAACTTCACCCACCCATACCTTTACTCTGGCTGTCACAGCCACCTCCATCCACCACCCCACTAATCCTGTCCCCTAAGTATGTGAACTCCTTCACTGTTTCCACCATCTGTACGCACCTTTTCCACCTCCTTCCCCCTCCCTCAACTCCCTCTTTCTTGCATCTTCCACACACCAATCTCTTGCCAAACTTGGGGTCACTCTCTTCATTCTTGTGCATCTCCATGAATCCATTTCTCACACCACACTGATTTGCCCTCACCCTCTTCTCACATATTCCACATGGGTCCACCTTACTAACTAACACCTCCCCCTCCTCCCCACTCTTCCAAGGTTTACCTTCTGGCCCTTACCCTCAAATGCCTTCTTCCACTTCCAACTTCTCCCGCAAACCCTCCATTGTCTCACACATTAACACTAAATCATCAGCATACAGCATCCCTCAGCAAACCTTCTTTGCACTCTCCGTAACCCCATCAACCACAATTGCAAACACCACGGCGACAACACCACACAGAACCCTGATGCACACCCGCCCTTCCCTCAACTTTGTCCTCCTTCAGGGCCGACAACCTAACTCCTACTCTAACTCTTGTTTTGCTCCTTCATACAGACTCATCACCGCTCTAACCAACCACTTCTGTATACCCCTCTTCCCTCATTGCCCCAATTCCATCCTTTCTCGGTACTCTAATCACGACCTTCTCCAGGCCCAAAGCACATATACCAAGCTTTCTTCCCTTTCCACAATACATACAGCTTCTCTTCCCTTTTGCTCCATAATTCCTCTTGCCTGTCCTCCTCAAATGAACCTGCATCTATCGTTCCCTTCCCTGGAATAAAAACAAATTGCCTCTCATCCCACTTTCACTATCCCCGAATTCTGTTCTCTAGTACCCTCTCCACAATTTTTCATCGCATGCTCCCACCAACTTCACCACCCCCTATACGCAACCACAGCTCTTGCATCCATTTTCCCTTAAAAATTGGAACTAACACACTCACAGCACACTCTCCACCGGCATTTCTCCTCCATCTAACCCCTCTGAATCAACTCCAATCATCGGTCGATAAGGGGAACCAGTCGCCACCTCTCACTTTGAACTGGCCTCTTTCGTGAACACTCGCAATATGATCTAGGCAAAGTGACGAACAAAGAAAAACATACGGAATGGGGGTCAGGAAAGGGAAAAGAAGCGGTGGAGAGAAACGGTCAAACCTGTTAGTGAAATGAAACTGCACGGAATCATATGGAATATGCACAGGTTTGTGAGAGGCTTTTGTGGAAGGGCCCCCGACAGTTCCTAGGGTCCAGCATCCTTTCCCGTTTTCATTTCTTTCATATTTCCAATTTGCATTTAACCAAACACTTCTTCTTCCTGACGAACTCCTCTCCACCACTCACAACCCGGCCCTTCCACACCACAGAATCAGTCCATCAGCCTCCACCCTCTGATCCCACTCATTCTACTAACTCATTCCATGATTCTTCTCCCATATCAAATCCTCTTTTCCAGAATTGCCTCTTTATCCAGACCCGCCTCTATCATACTCTCTTTCATCTTTCTCACATGAAGTTACCAACTTTCCCATCTACTATCCATCACTTCCTCTCATCCATCTTATACATCTCCTCTTCCCCCCTTCAACACAATCTTGTCCTTCCTTTTTTCATTGCCTCACTAAAACTTATTACACAAACCGTGTTTGGGTTCATTCTCCCTCAACTTTCCAATCACCTCCTCTCAACCTTCTCACGCGCCTCTCCTTCCAAGCCCCCCCCCCCTCGCAACACTTTCTTTGCTCGCCTCTTCAACTCTCTTATTATACCACCAGTTCCGCTCTTTACACCAAGGAACATTATAATAACCCGACTCAACCTCTTAATTCCTCTTCCGTACCATTTCTCATCATTTACCTTATATTAACTTACGGCAATATTTCTATTTCTCCCCTATTTTTTTCGCCTCCTTCGCCCTCAAACATCATTCCCCACCAACGCACCCCCCCCACACACCCAAACCCCCACCCCCATGGTCTTTTTTCCTGTCTCCTCCGTCCCTTTACTTTTTTTTTGTGGTCTTAACAAGTTCCCCTTCCCGCAACACCTTCAGCACACACCCGTCCTGTAACACACCCCCTTCCTTAAACACCCCCACAGATCAGACAGCAAGTATCTCCCATCCCCACCCCCAAGCCTCTCCCACAGTTCCTCATCTATCTGGCCATCTCAAATTCTTATTCTTAACATTCTGTTCTGCTTACCATTTCTGGACTCTATGCTTTTCTTTCTGTCAACCTATCTAGTTCTTTCTCTTGTCGTCTCTTGTCTTCTTATCACTATCCTACCTTTTCCCTCCGTCCTCACATGCACTATGGGCTAACTACGAGGGACTAGGAGGAAATGCACCCTTCCGCTCCAAACCCCCCATTTTTATCCCTTTCCCTTGTCAAATTGGTCCACAATCGGCACCACCCAGCCAACCTATTTGTGTATTCCAAGGGGAATTACCTTAAACTTCTTCAAAAGAAAGAGTACCCATATTCTAGTTCTGCTCATTCCGAAATCTTACTTTTGATTAAGACAAATTCCCTAAACACTATTAATAATCGACTTCACATCTACCATCAATTTCAGTTCGCCTTCAGACTTTACTGTTATGTCAATTGATGGAGGGGTTATGCTGGCTATTTCCTAAATTTCCCCCCCCATGGCTAAAAATGCTCCCAGATACAGGTGAAATTTACGTTCACAAACTTGGTACAAACACCCATAAACTTAAGCTTTTTTCTATCTCCATTAAAGTGACATGGCCTTACGTTAGTTATTACCCCCACCACCGCTTGGAAAATTAGAAGAATCACTAATGTATAATCACTGACATCTACAAAAACCCTAATTCATTAACACATTTGTTCCATACCAGTGGTGTGCCAGTGAGCCATTGTTTCCTCCAGTGTGTGGTGCCCGTGAGTCAAGTACGGAATGGCGCAAATGACTACAATATATAATAGAATTTTGGATAAAAACATTCCTCAGAAAAAAAAATTTTGATAAACTGTTAACTCTGCCCATGCTTATTATCATACCGTAGGCAAAACCATATTATTGAATGATTAAATTTTGTTACATGATTTTGGCTGTCCTTTTGAATGTTGAGAGGGAAGAATGATTCGCACCCCTGAAGACCCGATGCCAAAGCAGAGAAAACAAAAAACCCGAAAAACCCGACCGCCACCTGCAAGGGCAATGAAACAATAAATGAAATGCTCTGCTCATCGCTCTTCTCTCTTCCACTGTCCCCTTCCCGTGCATCATCGTGGGGGGTCCTCACTGCAAGGAGGGGCGCTTAAATTTAATATTCGACAGAGAATAACGAACCTCAAAACATCAAGACAAGCCACCGCTGTCCTATTCCTGATACACGACAACCTATTCCTTCCTCTGCAATGCCAAGGTAAATATGAGTATTTTTGCGGATGAATGGGTAAACAGCTAGTTTTTTGAAATATTCTTTTTTTTTGTGTTAATGAAATCTCACCTATAACTAGATAGTTCCTAAATGCGGCACTTCCGACATTGAGATGAATCGTATGTCTTTTGTTTTGATGCAGTAACATTATTTGTAGTATTACGTCCCATAGGATACCGTGTATTACAAAAAGTCCGGATCCGAATTTTATAACAAAATTACAAAGTTGTGGATTTTCTATATATAAGGAATTCGGTTTAAGCTTAGCAATTTCACACATGATTAGTATATGACAATCATTATGTACATGCAAAACACAATTTTTTTTTTAAATTGAGGCTCCTCCAACCTCGAAATCTCTGAGTTTGCCTTTTAAAAGTAGTCTTGCACTCACAGTTGTCTCTGTCTATTAGCATATAGGCTTTGCAACATGAGCCGGTGATCGCTCACTTCTCATTCGATCGCCTCTGTAGATCAAACCATCCACCGAAATTCATTATCATCATACTTCGCCAACTCTGACACACATAGCGCTGTTGTGCTTCGCGCAAAATAACACCACACATCGTCCACTAATGCAACTTACGTAAGAGTCTATTCGCTATTTTGAATTTTCTCCCTAACTCTAGTCGTTTAATTTCATTCACGAGTGGAATAAACTCTCAATTTCTGTGCTGAAACAGCCAAAGTGACAAGCATCTCAGTTAAAGGTGCAACATAGATTTTCAATAACATGTCCACGAAAAATATGAAATCTGATTTTTTGCAGCTGGTGTAAGCGTTCTATCAAAAAATCCCCATCTGTAAATTAAGCTAATAACTGATTCCTATTGGTACCAAATGTGCGAACATTTCTAATTTCGTATAGGCGCAATTACGAAATTCAGCCTGTATTTTTCTATTAAAATATAAGCAATCAATCACCTTTTGCTTCCCTTTTGAGATATTTCTGTAGCAAAATAATTGTAGGAATCTATTGTATGTCTAATCTTGACGAAATCACTAAACTTCACAGAAAGTGACGACTTGAAATCTTGTTGGCACCTTTAAAAGATGGCCGGGTACCTCAGCATTAAAAACAAGTCACTACACACTGCCCGTAAATGCCTCAAAAAGAAGTATTTCGGAAAGCAGCAGCTCATATAAATCTTCCTTTGGAAAACTTTACATTGTAACTAGTGCCTATTCCCATGCGCGTCTATTTCGAAACGTCTGCATTAGCCCCTCAAAACGGCGATCGATCGCAAGTCCACCAATCACCCTCTCAGTGTGAAAGCCTTTAATTAGTCACTGTCTTAATTTTTGTAATCGTCTGCAAGAGGACATATAGGGACTGCTTTGGTATTGTGGCCTGTCTGTCTGTCTGCATGTCTGTCTGTGTGTCTGTTTGTGTGTCTGTGGTAAATTGGTGACCCAAATGTAACCCAAACATCATTACCCACTGTTTCCACATATATGCCCACAATTTTCATCCTGACGTCTGAGTGCCAGAGGTGGCAGATCTGGTTAGGTCGCAGAATCAGGTTTTCGGCCTGCTACTTGTATCCTGGGTAACCATACTGCCTATCCCAGTTCTGGGTTGTCAGCGGCGTTAAATCGCATCCCATAAGTTTTCATAACAAATCCCATGAGAGTTGGAACTGGTTAGCCCGGTAGAACTAAAAATAGACCTACCTACAAGGGTGTCGGCTCTGAGAGCTATTATGACGCCATCCAGCACTTGAATGTTGGAATGTCAAAATACCTGTCAATTAATCTTTTGCTGCAATAAATCATCACCCAAGCAGTTTGCTGTTAATGTGAGGTGAATCCGCACCCTGTTCGGGACATAAACCGGATTGCTGTATGGTCCTTGGGCGATGCCCACAGTTACCCCTCCACGATGTGGTCACAGGTCATCAGAGATCATTCAAAGACATTGCCCAAAATGGTCCATATAATCATTGCTACTTACCCACTATGGTTTGTAGGTCCCAGCACTTGGGGACCTCAATATACCTTGGTGACCCTCATGTCACCATTTGCAGCCCCAAAGTATAAAATTGCTTGTTTTATCCACATATATGTCAATCAATTTTTCGTGACAGTTGGATACAATGGTGTTTGGGTTGTGTCCCAATTGTTGGTGACCTCATGTGACCTTGGTGACCTCATGTGACCTTGGTGACCTCATGTGACCTTGGTGACCTCATGTGACCTTGGTGACCTCATGTGACCTCATGTGACCTTGGTGACCTCATGTGACCGTTGCAGCCCCTAAAAGGTCTAAATATGTGCTTGAAGTATCCACATATGTCGATCGATTTTCATGACACTTAGATACAATGGTCTTTGTGTAGTATCCCGCATGTTGGTGACTGCCTGTGAACTTTGTAACCATTCACAAACCGTGACAGCAGATGGGTGAGTGCTGTATTTTTTTATTTAAAAAATGTGTAATATTAATAATTAATATTGCAAGCTGCCAGACATGACTACATTTTCTGTTTTGTTTTGCACTGCAGAGTACTAACCCCCACCAGCTTTATGCCAGGAAGGTAGAGCTAATTAATCAATTAAAATTGCACATTTTCACAATTCTTTGCTACTGCATATCCCATCATTCTCACTTAGCAGCCAACATACACTGCTCACAAAGTCTTCATTTAAAAGGAAGCCCATAATTTGTTTGACTCCACCCCATGAGTACTACCTGTCGATTGGTCACAATGGAACTTACTATATAGTATGTGATTGCTGATTGGTCACAATGGAACTTATGGGATCTTTTGAGCCAATCAGCAACATGGTAAAAAATAATGGTAGGGCTAACTAGTCTTTGGAAGCTGCATTTCTATTGGTCATTGCAATGAATATATGATGTATTTAGCCAATCAGAAATGTTGTATGAATGGCAGGTAGTGTTTGTGGGTTAACATTTCAAAGATTTAGGGCCCCATCTGCAATAGCTGCCAGGTGTTAGATTTGGCGCAGCGTATCTTCCCTCGCCTTTCACCAATGAGGTCCCGGGTTCGATTCCCGGCAGGGGCTCGTTCTCGGTGGCTTTATGTGAATTTGGTTTCTCGATCCTACTCGTTCCCGCAGGTTTTCTCCGGGTACTACTCTCCTTCTCCGTTTCCTCCTGCTTCTAAAATCGAGCTTCTTGGCATAAATCTGGTATTATGGTTTCTCTGATGTGCTGAGCGCCTTTCATGGGAGCCGCATAGCAGCGCCTTGATCACGTGTACGTGGATATGTCGCGCGTTACAAATAAACAATTATTTTATTCTTATAAGAACATAACTGACACCTGGCAGCTATTGCAGGTGAGGCCTTTTTGCATAAATGCCTCAAATAGAGAAGGTGAAAGATAATTAAGAACGCATACACAAATTGTCTAGTGGATAACTTAGCTACTGTTCTTGGTTGCCCCCACCTTTTGGCTTTTTTTTTTTTTTGATTTTTGCAAATCATTCTGTGTCACAATTTTTTTATACTGAAATTTAAAACAACAATGATTGGCAGATGGTTACACAAATTAGTTGAGATGTTTTAACTTCCTGCAGGACGTAAGAAAATTGGTAAATATGGGTTTCATGGCTTGCTGATTCCAAAAATCTATGGAACCAAAATATCCTACAACCGTTTGGTAGCCATCTGGAATTTCAAAATGGCCGACTTTTAAATATACATAATAACGTTCATGTCTATCAAAGCAGTTAAGATGGAGTACTAACTTGCAATCAAACTGTCTTTTTCTATCCTACTTGCAACATTTTTTTCGTCAAAGTAGTCTGTGTGTGTTCATTTATATTTTGAGTGGTCAGGTACAACCAGTCCATTGTTTTGGAACATGCTGATCGCAGATATTCTAAAGCAAGCTTACTCTTGTGATATCTGTCTGTTGTCTCACAGGGCCGCCATATGGCATTATACATAGGGAGTGCAAATCCACATTGGTGCTTATCTGTGGGTATTTTATCACCATGTTCATAAACACTTTTGTCTGATGACACCACACCCTCTTACAGTGAGGAAGCTGTTAACTCGTGTATATTTGTGGTTTGTTGGTACAGATATGTTGTACATGTTTTTTACCTGTACTTACTAGAGTGACATTGTGGGGGTTTGCTTTATAAGTAGTAAATGAGACATTGTGGGGTTTTATTTGACGTTGTGGGGTGATTCTGGTTGACGTTGTGGGTTTTTTTTCTAGAGTTAATCATGTTACTATTTGCCTATAACAGCATAAACTGTAATATAGTATTGAGGTTTATTCCGTAAAATAGTTAAGAAAAAGAGGATTTTTCTAGTTAGTAACTTTAGTCCTGCGGTGCAATCGATAGGCTAAGTAAATGAGTAGTTTAAGTAAAAAAATTAAAAAAAAATGAACAAATTCCTTAGAAGTCTAAAAAAGTGGTCTTTTTTAAGAGAAAAAATGGTGTTACTATAAAAACGAAAGATTTTTTTAAAAGAAAAAGTGACTTTTTAATAGATTTTTTAGTAACAACCCCCCAATATCGCTTTTTTGTAAGTCTGTGTGTGTTGGTGTTTGAGTGTGTGTGTTTTTTTGCCAATGTGGATGTGAATTGTGTTTGTATTTTGTTGAATGTGTGTGTGGTTTTTCTGTGTGTGTTTGTGTTTGGTTTTGTATGTTTAAGATTCATATATTAGTGTGGGTATGTATACACTACAAAGATTCTGTGTCCAATTCCTTGAGTTTGCATACAAGTTGTCAATTTGTCTTAAATTATACCAATGATTGGATTTCACTTTTCTGTGTATGCACACTCTTATCATGGCATAAATGCAGATTTAGTATAACAACCGAGGACATAGATATATGACAAAGTTCTTACTCACAGTGACATTTTTCTCTCACCATTTGACAATACTCTCATTTTTTTTTACACCACTACTATAGAATCTATTCTGTTGAGTGCTTTTGCAGCAACACACCGCAATAATACCCGTGCAGCCACACCCTCATTCTGCACCTTTAAAACAACTTTTACCCATGTGTCTAAGAGGGGAAATGTGTTGCTTCTGCTGTGGACAAAAGGCTTATGTATACTCGAGCAGTGTGGAACAGCATTTATAAA
This sequence comes from Ophioderma brevispina, assembly GCA_023653785.1. NCBI lineage: Eukaryota > Metazoa > Echinodermata > Ophiuroidea > Amphilepidida > Ophiodermatidae > Ophioderma > Ophioderma brevispina. Next base: position 29,744 of record JAMKCH010004825.1, on the reverse strand, counting down.
TGCAAACATTTGAAGTCCAAGAGTTAAGGTCCATGGTCCGATCACTAATTAGCCTCGTCCCCAGAACCTCAGATTTTTGCCTGCCCCAATTCCCCCCAAGTGGTAAAATATTCACAACTTTAGTAAGTGTAAACATGGCACCTACTGCGTCAATTACTGATTCATGTAACTTGTTCGGTCCTCGAGTTTGGTGGGTAACGTCAGACGCGACTTTGCTTGGCATTTGTTCCGTCCGTAATGCCTGCAATATCCAAGGTCTACGCATGCGTTTTCTCCTCTGTGCAACCTAACATCGCATGCGTCACCCGGGGGGGGGTGGGGGCACTGACCTGAAAAAGGTGGTACTGGTATGTGCGGCCTTTAAGACCCCCTTTTCAGCTGCCTCTGGCAGTTTGCCAGGGTCCCATTTGAGCATGTTTCAGTTCACAGACCCCCATTTCAAGCAAATTTATTGATTTTTACTACGTTGTGGCCTAATTTTGACAAAATTTATTCTCAAGGGTCCAATTTTTCACATTATTTCAGTTCGCAAGACTCCCATTTCGCAAGTTTCATTCAGTTCGCAAGGTCCAAGTGCGGCCCTGTGGGCTGCACAGCGGCCCTACCCAAATGAAAGTTGAGTGCCCCCCCCCCCCCCCCCCCCCGGACGTTTCCCCCAACTTGAGATCGACAGAGTATTTCCTGTAGATTTGTATCACTATCGGCAAATATGCTTCAATTTCTCAAAATAAGCCTCATCCATTTTTTTCATTAAAATTCACAGTAGGGTCTGTCCTAAGTATAATAGCAGTATCACAGAATCAGAAATCTTTTCTTTTACATTTTCCAATTTTTAAAAAAAAAAATATTTCATTTATTTTCCTGGTGGCCTTTAAGTATATTTTACACTGCAGTGTGAAGATGAATACACTATCCTACTAATTAAAGAGTCTAGCTTCCTGCATTCCTAAAACATAAAAAATAAACACTGACTTTCCTCATCTCAATCCTTTTAACAGCTCAAATCGGCAAGGAATCGGCTGCCTTCATCTCATCAGGGAGGGAAAACACTGCCATCTGCCATATGTATAGCTTCACTTTTGTTTTGATTGCATTTACATTGCATTTGAATTTTTGCAAAGCCCTGGGCCAGTGGGTGCACAATGGACTCAAAGCATTATCTGGGGTGTGGGCATTCCACATCTTGTTTTTCTTTTTTATCATTCCTAGTCGGTACAAGAGTCTTTTTAGTTGTAGTATACGTCTTATGATCATTTTGATATCAGATTCATGACAATTACTTGCAGTCATTGTTTTTTAATTTTCGTAATATTCTCATAATTATCATTTTGATATCAGATTCATGAAACAAATGTATGGCATGATATCATGAACATGTGTGGTGTGATTTTTTTAGTTTTTTAACTGCCAAGATAAACAAACCAGGTTGATTTATGTGGTTTTTTTGGTGTTGTGTTTTTGTTAATTTCACACATTTTATTTCAATTTATTTTTAATACGCTATGGACTGATGAATTTTACAAATGGATACTGACGACAAAATGAAACTTAAATGAAACGTGTTATCTTAATGAATAAGATACAACTAAAAAAACTAGAGGAACGATTGTTTGAGTGAAATGGTTATTACTGACTTCTGAATAAAATATTAAAATGTCATTCATTATCCATAGGCCTTATTCATCTGTCATCCCTTAAAAAGTTGATTTTCTATATACGTCAGATTGTGCCTCTGAAAGGACTTTGGAATTTGTCATTTCTGGTCCCTAATTGGACAGAAATTACAACACAGTGGCTTGTGGCACCTGATAAAAGCATTTACGTCATAACACCAAAGAACAGCTCAACTGAAATTTTTTTAGATGCCTCAAGCATATTGATTGAACTATGAACATATTTCTGGGCGAGCATCACCTGCTAAATTTGACAAGCTCCCTCATCGCTACCCCTACCCTGTTTGTCAAACAAGTCGCGTGCTTTTTACTACGTTTGAAGAAGAACTGAAAATGCTAGTTGGTTTGGTATTTCCCCCCTCTTCCTTTAACACCCAAATAATAGAATAAATACAGTAGCAACTCGTTAACACGAACCCGCCTAACCCGTAAACTCTTCGCTTAACAAGTGGTTAGACACGCATTCCCATTTGAAACCTATACTTTTGGTGTACAAACCTTCGCGGTTAACTCGAACAAATTAACAGAGGCGGCTAACTCGAACCTCTTCTGCATTCCCAATTGGCTTATTCCATGTATTCTCCAACGATGTTTTAAAACACGACCATACAAAACAATCTGCCACATCAAAACTCTTTCTCAGAAATTCCCGATCACAGCGTAAAGCCCTGCGCTAGCTATATTTAGAACAATACCCATGCGCATGGCAAACGGAGTTTAACTTCAGATGGAAGAGATGTAAACACAACGCAAGCCCAACGTCTAAGCAGGCACGATTGCCCACGACCACTGCGCCTGGGCTGTGTTTTCTCAACTAATTCACAGAAATAAAATTACTTTTTTTGATGATCAAACCCGATCAAACACGAATAAGCACAGGATTAAAGTTATCATTTGTGAGAGATATTTCACAACAAAGTGTTTATGCATTTAAATACAATCTCATTTTATTATAAAATGATGATTCCAAAATTAAGCTTTAATTGATTGTTTATTTTGGAAGTGGGACATGTTAATTGGGTCCTCAATCCTGGGTCAGGAGCCTTTTATCTCCGCATGTGTATCTTTATTCATGTGTGTACATAGTTTACTGTACTTGTGTTGTGTTGTTTTTAATACAGAAAGATGTACATCTTTCTCTTTTAATAACATTAACTTTGTAAACATATTTTTTGCTTACGAATGTAGTACTACTTGTTCATACCATGAAAATGAAGTCGTAGTTACGCACTAGGTAGGCACCAGAGTTTTGTGCGATTTAAAACTGCAAAATTCGCGGCCCGTATTTTGAAATGCGCGAAAATGCCTCTATTTTTTTAAGTCAAAAAAAACGCGACAAGAGTTTCTATGTTGCCCTGCTAGTCAACCAGGACAACGAAAAGTCTTTGCAAAAACATGCTCAGAACTTCCACAGTTACATTCATTTCCTTACTTTTCCTCGGTGAACAATGTCAAGAGCACATTATTATCACCTGTTATTTTTTTCCTTCTTATTCCGAATAAATTTTGAATCAGATGTAGATTGTACTGCCGCGGGCTAGGCCTTTGTATACATCCCGAGTATAATTCGCTTTCGCATGTGGGAATCCCAGTGGGCGTGGGAATCCCAGTGGGGAATCCCGGCCGACGTGACGTTTTCCACTCTTTGCCCTGAATAGTTGGAAGTTGTGTTTTTCATCACGAAGTCCGAATGTTTAATTCTGAAGATGTATCCATGGATAACCAATTATTGAACAAGACCCGATACCGCGCGTTGATACTTTCGTCAATAGTATTGTTTAGGCACCGAAGCGCAACCAATATCATGACGCTTCACATGGAAAATGGTCGGGTCCTCCGTGTTCAACGATTCAAGGTTAGAGGTAGGGTGCTATGCTAGGATTTATAAATAAATTTGGACTATATGTTGCCCTTTTGAAGCTTGGTGAGTTCATCAATTTTTAGCCGACGTTTTGCAAATAATATTTTAATAATCAGTTTGTGTTTGTTTATTGGCGAATTAACATTAAAAAGCGTTTTTTAAAAATCATGAAATTCGCGAGGACCAAAATCGGATAGACCCCCCCAAATTCGCTCTTTTTGCGCGATCGCTCAAAACTCCGGTGCCTACGCACTATGGTTCCGTGTTTTGGGTTCACGGATTAACAAAACGTTCCCCCATTTTCCAATGTAAAATGTTTACCCGAAGTTCGAAACCCTAAGTTCGGGACCCGACATTCCCGCAAACTTCGTGTTAACGAGTATGCTACTGTACTTTTTACCCATTTTGCTATGTTGACTTTATTATCGGTGCCCAGTGGGTGAGGGCAACTTGTAGTACTCGAGTATGAATATTCGTACTCTTACCGAGTCGAGTACATTGTGTATCGTACTCATACTCGTACTCAGGCTTGTGTCCTCGTACTCATACTCGTACTCCGGCATAAGTACTCGTACTCATACTCGTACTCGGGATTTAAAATTTTGCTGTACTCATACTCGTACTCGTACTCAGGATCAAATACTCATACTCGTACTCGTACTCAGGATCAAATACTCATACTCGTACTCGTACTCAGGAAAAAGTACTCACACTACAAAAATAAGTGAGGCATGCATTTATTGCTAAAAAGGGAAATTAACAAGAAATCATACAATTATTGAGTAACAAAATTGTGATTTTCACCCAAATTTGTTTTGTAATAAATTTATTTTTATGTTTAAGATAAACCTTACTATTTAAAATTTGTTTTTGTTTGATATAGAATCAGTGTTTCAAATAAGACAAATTTCAATGGTGATATCTACATGTATACTACCAATGCTCCATTCCATGACAATTTAATGAAGCAACCCCCATTTTATCCAATCCATTTTGTTTCCTTTTGCAATGTTAAGTGTAGCTTAAACCTACTGTGGAGATGGTTAATAGGTCAAAGTTGATAAAGGAACTTGTTTTTAACAGAAAATCGAACACCTGATTTAGGTTTTACCATACATATTCCTATCAAAAGACATGAAGCTTAAAAAGGATACATTGTTTCAAATTTGAAAGAAAAAGTCTGGGCAAAGTAATTCTGGGCCATATTATCACTTGGTTATCCTGCTGCGTCCTATGTATATGTAAATTTCTGTCATCTTGATGTATTGCTGAATAAATTGAATATGAACTGATAATAAAAATATGAATATGAATTGAGTCATCACAATTTGAACACACAATTTCCAAAATCTGAATGCGAACCTTGGAAATTGTATATCAAATTACATTCATGGTCCCTATCATAGCATGTTGATATTACATTCATATTCAATTTGTTATGAATCAAAGATTCGAAGCATTTTGCATTTCAAAGGGAGGGGGGGGGGATCTTATAACTGGTGGTTAATAATGCCCAATGCAGATAAGGTTGGGGTATAGGGATTGACCCTAGCTTACAGGATGGTACAGCCCATGCCGTGATGGCTATGAATATAGGTATGGGTAGTGACTACTGGGTATGGGGTCCGATGTGACCCACAAGCATGGTATGGATATGAGTTAAGGTACAAGACTATGGGTACAGGTACACATTTTATACCCGGGTATGGGTACTACATGTATTACACAGTACGCATGCTTTAGTGAGTAAGGTGACTGTGCCTTTGACGGTTTATTCATCCATAATCCTTGGTGGACCAACTGCCCAAACCCGCATATTCCATGTAAACAACTGAACTTGTTTTTTTGTCTAGAAAGAAAATCAACAACAATTTTCGAGCAAATTACACAGGTTCAAGTATACATTATTCTCAAGTCTTGGTGGCGGGAGTACATCATCATCATTATTATTGCCATCGTCATCTTCATCATTGTCATCTTCATCATCAACAAGATTACGAAGGCTGCAATTTTGCAAAGTACTCATACTCATACTCGTACTCGTACTCAGGATCAAATACTCATACTCGTACTCATACTCGTACTCAGGATCAAATACTCATACTCGTACTAATACTCGTACTCAGGCAAAAATACTCGTACTCATACTCGTACTCGGGATTTAAAATTTTGCTGTACTCATACTCGTACTCGTACTCAGGACCAAATACTCATACTCGTACTCATACTCGGGGTCAAGTACTCGTACTCATACTCGTACTCAGAAAAAGTACTCATACTACAAGTCTGGGTGAGGGTGCATGCATTTCAATGTGCCCTATTATTTCTTTTATTTTGGGACTTTGAAACCTGGATTTTTCTCATATTTTGGTTTTGTTTGGTTTCTTTTCCTGACCTTTGGTCACAAAGTTTACTTGCATTGTGTTCATTTAATTTTAACCTTGTAGGCTAACTTTGACCCTTACCTAATTTGAACATATCCTTACCCCATTCTAAACATAATCCTCACCCACCTTCTTCCTAATCCTAAATCCTTACCTAAGCATAGGTCTAATATTAACCTTATTAGTGCCACAGCCAGAATTTCAATGAAGGAGGATTCAGAACATTAAGTCTATGAATAACTCTGCTTAAAATCTGTTATATTCCAAAATTTTGAAAAATAAGTCCTAACATAGATGTGCTGAATGAACCGAGGTGAAGAACAAACTCCCCCTGTGGGCCAGGATTGATTTATTATTTTTAAACTCTGGATACTGACGATAAATGGATACTGACGACAAAATGAAACTTAAATGAAACGTGTATCTTAATGAATAAGATAAAACTAAAAAAATAGTATGGAACAGATTGTTTGAGTGAAATGTTCATTACTGAATTTCTGAATAAAATATGTTAAAATGTCATTCATGATCCATAGCTTATTAATCTGTCATCCTTAAAAAAGTTGACTTTCTAATCTTGTTATCTGTGAGATTGCTCTGAAAGGAATTTGATTTGGTCATTTCTGTCCATAATTGGACAGATACAACACAGTGGCCTATGGCACACTGATAAAAGCATTTACTCATAACACCAAAAGAGACAGACTCAACTGAAATTTTTAGAATTCCTCAAGCATTTGAGTGAACTATGAACAATATTTCTGGGCTAGCATCACAAATGCTAAAATTTGACAAGCTCCCTCATCGCTACCTGCTTTGTCAAACAAGTCGCTTGCTTTTATACTACTTTGAAAGAAGAAACTGAAAATGCTAGTTGGTTTGGTTTTCCCTCTTTCCCTTTTAGACACCAAAATAGAGAATAAATACTTTTTACCATTTGGACCTATGTTTGACTTTATTTATCGGTGCCAATTGGGTGAGGGTGCACGCATTTCAATGTACCTATTATTTCTTATTCTTTTATTTTGGGACTTTGAAACCTGGATTTTTCTCAATATTTTTGGTTTGTTTGGTTTCTTTTCCTGACCTTTGGTCACAAAGTTTACTTGCATTGTGTTCCATGTTCTTTTAACCTGTATGCTAAACTTGTACCCTTACCTAATTTGAACATATCCTTACCCCATTCTAACATATCCTCACCCACCTTCTTCCTAATCCAATCGCTACCTAAGCATAGTCTAATATTAACCTATTAAGTGCCACAGCCAGAATTTCAATGAAGGAGGATTTCAGAACATTAAGTCTATGAATAAGCTGCTTAAAATCTGTTATATTCCAATTTTGACAAATAAGTCCTAACATAGATGTGCTGACTGAACCGAGGTGAAGAACAAACTCCCCCTGTGGGCCAGGATTGATTTATTTATTTTTAAAAACTCTACATAAGTCCATTTGTGTTTGACACCATTTGTAATTGAAAGGCTTGTTTTAGTGAGAATTTTCTAAGTGTTCGTTGTATAATTCAAATACAGATGGTCCGTTTTTCAAACCTGGACAGGGTAGAGGTCTTTGTTTTTATATTATCTAGCGAAATATTATCTCCATGGTTTTCTTTAAATTAAGAACCTTTCCTTACCACCCCTTGTTCTTCTCCCATTTCATCTGATGTATTGATTTTTGCAAATTCATTCTTGGGAATTGGTCATAATGTTGCACCTATGTATGCATGGCATGAAGGAATTAAAAAATATAAGCATGGGCCTTTAAAGATGCCTATTTATTCTTTATAAGAGTTTAGTAGATATTAAATTAACACAATTGGATGTTGCTCAAAATGACCATACTTTGGATTGCAATTAATGCATAGTTTACTGATCCATGTCCAAGTACATTGTTGTTGAAACTGTATTAGACACTAGATAAATATTTCCATAGTTGGGTAAGGGGTATACTGTGGACCTCTCAAGTTATTAAATGCCAGTGTGTATCTTATTCTACTATAGTCATGGACATAATTAAATATTTACCCTTTATAGTTTCCTCTGAATATACAAAGTTACAGGCATAAAACTTGTATAACAAATTTTGAATACACCAGGGCATATTTCGTCATAACTTGGCACATAGACACAGTGGAAAAACTTATCTACAAACTGCTTTAAATTTCATTATCCTCTCATAAACCTTGACATAGTTTGAAAGTATAGTAAGCAACTCCGGCAGAATCGGCCAACAAAAATGTGACTTTGTTTCAACACTGATGCTATAAAGTATTCAATGTGCAGAGTGGCTAATAATCACACAGATCCAGATATAGAACTCAGAGATTTTTTGAAAAAAGTATAGATCGAAGGATCAGTGACCCCCAAAGACTCCTAATTTTGCTCATTTTGGAAACTTCACCTGATGTCTGTGTATCACTGAGGATTGGGGCCTTAAAGGCTGACTCAGAGATATTTTTCAAAGTACATTTTTTTGTGTGTATTAATTAGAATAGCCAGTTTAGAATTAAAGATAGTCGCCTAAAATGTTCAAAGTTTGAGATGATTGGATTATTTCGTTTTCATGTAGTAAAATTTATGATAATAGGATCACTGTTTTAATAACAAAATTCCGGATCAGAAATTTTGTGACAAGTTTGTGCTTTTCTATAGGAAGGAATTCGATTTTAGCTTAGCTTTTTCACACTGTAGGCCAAGCATTAATTGAAAACAAAACATGATTAGTTAAAAATTGAGGACGTTCTCATCTGGAAATCTCTGAGAGTCCAACTTTAAGCAGCTAATCACTATCCCACTATCCATTGCCTTCAATAGGGATTGCGTTAGTCTTTGTTTTATATTGAAGCCCACATTTTTCATGGTAGTTTTTTGATACTAATCTAGTTTTGTGGCTAAAATGGTGTTACATCTTTATTACACTGACTTCCTCAATTTAATTTCTTAGAAGTCCTATTTTTGCAATCTTTAATACATTAATCCTAATTTATTATTGATTTAATATTTAACCTTTATTTTGAACTTGGTTTTCTTTTTCAGTCAAAAGGGGCCACCGAACCTGATGAGTATCCGTTATTGTGAAGTATCCTCCTCTACTATTCTTATTCCGGAGAGGTAGGTACACATTGACATTCATTTCAAATACACAAAGTATGGCTATGTCACAGACTGGCCAATCAGTATCTGTCAAATGATGAATGCATGGTTAAGTATGTGAAGTTGTCTTCAAGCTACCCCCCTAGCCCCCCCCCCCACGCAGACCAGAGCTAACCTTGGGGGGGGGTCAAATCTGTTTGAAGACTGAACTGTCACACACCCCTGACACTGAATGTATATGCACAAGGTTGAAGGCTCTTCACATGACATCTTGTTAACAAAACCCATTTCTACAATATCCTGTGGTCTCACTTTTTGGTTTGGGTAGGATGTGGGGCGGGGTGGTTTTTTAAACCACTACCCCGAAAGTATTCCAAATGAGACAGATTTGCTACCCTCTTATGACCTGCTTGGGGAGGTTTGGGGACGAGCCCCCGAAGCTGAGAGAAAACTAACTGTTAAAATTTTTTTTGAGCCATTCTTTCTGGCAGCACTGTTTTTTTTCAAATTTGTGTTTAAGCATTCTTCATCCCTGATTGACCACTGTAAAAATATACTTGCACCATGCAATGCCACCCTTGCTTATGACATTTTCAAGAACATTTCAATATGCCCCCTTGTCATATAATCATTTTGATTGTTACATCATTTTTAAAATCCATGCCTCTAAAGGAGCAAACTTATTCAAAGCATTTTCCAAGAATGCCTTTGAAAACCTCAATCTTATAACCATTTTCTGGACAAGGGTGTAATACTATTTGCTAAATGTCTAAAGTTATACACTACTTTTTATCCCCCGGCCTTGAAAAGCAAGGGGAGGATTGCGAGGTGGGCGCATTTCTTATGTCCTGTGTATGTATCATGTTGTGTGTTCCAGTTTGGTTGGTTTTCGATTTTCCGGTCTCCTTCGAAAAGTTTTAAGTCAGATTTAAACCAGACTTGGTTAGGGTGCAATAGGGGGTTCCTTCTTATGTGATGATTCAAAGGTCATGGACAAAGGTCAAAGTCATCTGAGGGTCATGTTTCCAGTTCCAGTTTGGTTTAGGTTTTCGGTTAGGTTTGGCATTTTTTTGCGTCTCCTAATAAAAGTTTAAGTCCGATTTAACCAGACTTGGGGTGAGTGTGGCATAGGGGTTCCTTCATATGTGGATGAGTCAAAGGTCATGGAACCAAGGGCGGGGGGGGGGCTTTCCCATTTCCACTTCAGTTCATTTTCCTTTGGTTTGGTTTTTTCTGGTCCGTCTTTGAAAGTGAATCCGATTACCACCCTAACTTGGGTCGAAGGTGCAATACGGGTTCCTTCATATTGTTGTTGGGTCAAAGGTCCATACAAGTCAAGGTCATCTGCGGTCCATTTTCCCCTTTGTTAGGCTTTCATTTTTCAGAACTGCACAATTTCTAGATATTATTCCATAGAACAATTTGTTGAATTTTTTGATGCCCGCAATGACACTGGTTCCAATAACCAACTTTTGTACTGACATCTTTCCAGGGGGATCACGCAGTTTACTTGCTGTATTTTTATATCTTAGTTTACTTCACTAATGAAAGTTCACTAACTCATATGGGGATATGGGTAGGCCCTGAACGATAACGCCTAACTACGGACGATCGAACAAAGCTTGATCCATTGAGTTCCGAGCTCATTGATCCACAGCTCGAGCGGCATCGAACCGGGTCTGTTGTTCGGCTTGCATTGACTTGGCCGCACGGCGTCGCTGTACCAACTTTTGTCTTCAATTCAATGACTACAAAAAATACTCGTTCTTACGCCATTTCACATTAACACTTTATGGGTTTGGTATGTCAACTATCGCTTCATTTTTCATAAGCATAAGTCAAAATATAAAAAGTCCCTGAATTAGTTTTCTGTTCTGTTCATAAAATCTGAGTTTCCTCCGAAAAAATTGGCCCAAGTTTGTTCAATTCTCACATAAATTGAGACTAGATTGACATTTAATTATCTTCAGTTATTTTGAAGATATCCAAGAATGTCACAAGACATTGAGATTGATCAAATTCTACGAATAGTCGTCAAGTCATGCAGCAAAATTGGGGTCATTTCAAGTCATTTCATTGCCTATATGCAATAGTCACTGAGTACTAAACTGTGTTCAAGACTTTAAGAGAAATTTTACAACCTTTTTACGTTTCTCTTTAATCGTTCTTTACTGGTTCGCCTCGTTCACCATGTTTTCTTTTGCCCCTGATCTTGTTAAACAATAATTGTCAATGTCCTCTTCCTGTATCGTCCTGTTCGTCTTTCTTGTCCCTGTCCTTGTCCATTAGGTTAAATTATTATCATAATCATTGTATTTAGGTGGGGTCCATGCTCAAAGTCCCCTACTTATTATGACCTCTCCTGCAATTTGAATATCATTGCATTTTCATAATTCTGTATATTATTTTTCCCCTCTTAATGTCAATATTTATTCGCAATAATAACTGTAAATAAATTGTAATCCTTATGTTAACTGTATTGGCTGAATGATAATAAAACTAATAACCTAATTTGATTTGTTGAATTGTGTGAGCACCCTTTTTTCAAAATAGCCCGCCAACTCAAATCTTGAGGTTATACAGTCGAATTGGTATCCCGAGCGGGTCGAGGGAATCGTTGAATTTACTCACACTAACCTCCAGACACTGCACGTTGCAAACAAATCCATTGATTACTTTCTTCGAATCTCTGTTAGGGATATACTCGTCTCATGGTAGGCCCCTTCATATAGCAGACACAGAGTTGTCTTTGTGGAGCCTTTTCATCATGAGGATTATGACTATATTCTGCAACCTGTAAGCTCATCTTTCCACCAGATTTCTTCTGTGATTAACTAATCTCATCTTATTGATGCTCACCCAAGTTAAAAATAGTGCTAGAGTTTCTGCCCTGTATGTTATTCACCATGTTTTCCTCCTTTTTCCATATCATTAGGCTCTACAATATCTATGTGACGGAAAGCAGTTCACCCCACCGGTGCTGCTCTCCGAAGAAGACTGCACAGAGGATAAGGAATCAAGAATCAATGACAATTGACCTCGGCTCTTCCACACCACCCTCAACACCACAAGTGTTTTACACAATTGAAAGGCCAAATGGATTGGTGGGAAAATGGTTCTCTACTACAGTCAGGCCTAATTTATTTTGAGGCCTTGCATTATTATGTTAATGTCAACAAATGACATCACAGATAAGCTTCAAAATGAAGGAGGCTACACTCCTGATTGGCTTGTATTCAGGCTGTTCTGTTTGAAATGCACACTCCCCCAGTGGATTACTTTTAACTTAATCTTCCACAGTGGGGGTGAAGATGTCAATTGCAATACCATATCTTTTTCAGTTGTTTCTGAGTTTGAGTCGGTGCTCTTGATAGAAATAAGAGCGAGTCATAATCTGGACCTTGATTTGAAAATCTTTCATAATCCAAATGGTATTTAAAATGGTTTGAAAGATATTCATAAAGCTTAGTTGTTATTTTCCTGATCATTCTTGAAAACTCTGTTAAAAACATAAAGGCTCATAAATTTTGAACCGTGAAAGATGTTGACACAATCTTTTCAGGTAAGATTGCATTAAGTACAAGCTTTCTAAATATATTTCTAGCAGATTTAGAAAAAGTTTAAATTTTCATAAAATCACTTTCAAATCGTGGTGCATTTTTTTTACACACCCTACAGCATTTGTTTTCAAATATATTTCACAAGTGTGCTGCTATTCAGCAAACAGGATTGACAATTATCAGGGAAAATCTGAGAACTAATTGAGTGTTTTTCCTCTTCCTATTTGGCCTTGAGAAAAAAAGCTATGTTGCCTTGGAAAACATGGATTTATATACGACTGTCATTCCATTTTTATAACTGTACGTTTGTCTGTATTCGCACAGACGTACACTATGTCATCAAAGTATTTTTAACAATTGTATAATCTGAGTACATTGTTTTTTTCTCTCAGTCTGAAATAACTGTGCTCATTGTTCTAGCAAATTCAACTCTTGAAATTTTAATACGAACACATAAGCCAAAGAGCTTATTTGAATCGTGTGAAATTATTAATAATACAATTGGCCAGTTGATATATATTGAAGAAAGAAGTTTTTAAAAGTTGGTTGATATAGAGATGATAGTATACTTTGTGTCTTGCGATCTTGTGATGGAAATTTGAAAGCCAGTATTAATTCCTTGTGTGCTGGTTTTCTATAATGGGTTTCGGTGCAAGAAATTCAGTGTCACTTAAGGACTAATGTCAGGAGCAAGGCATATTCATGTTCAGCCTCTCTTCTGCAAGTGAATGTATATTGATGATTTACAATACACTTGGGGTGGTAAGATTCATTCATACTTTAGTGCACGCCTGCATTGCTGTTAGTTGCATTGCCCAAACTGCAGTTGCTATCCAAACTACCACATCGTGGTACTGTAATAAAGTTCAATTTAATTTATTTGAGGCAGGAAGTGATCAATATATCAGCAATGAAATGCACAGTACGGTGAGGTATGAATGGAGCTTTAGACTGGCATAAAGACAAAGAGTCTTGCTTTTCTGTATGATATTGGGGGGGGGAAGATAGGTGGCATTGAATAGTCTTACAATGAAACCTGCTACAGATGTCTTGTCAGAATTAATGCTGTCTTTGAGATTGTACTTTATATTCATCATGTATTCCAATGCTTGTTAGGAGCTGATGAGGAATAAGTAAAATACCAACCTATATAAATATGGCTTTCTTGTTTTCACAATCAGTGATTTTCTTGATAATTAGTGAAAAATCATGATTAAATGAGAAAAAGGTTTTTGATTGTCCAAATTATTAAAATAGACTCCTTTCAAACTGTTTACTTTTAGAGACAAGATTGTAAGATATTGTGGAGGGTTATAAACATACTTCGGAATGATGATAGCCAAGATTTTGGAAAAACAACTCATTGAATTGCCTGTATGTACATGTAGTCGTTGTAACCTGCACAAAATTGTTGAAAACATGAAAGCCTGGTGATATCACCGAGCATAGTTGAGAGAGATAGAGAGAGAGAATATATTTTATAAAGGCTACCATGTAGAAGAGGTAGCATCAAGTGATATTTTATAAGGATACTGTGTAGATGTAATAGTTGCCTCACAAGTATGTGTACAGATGAATCTTTATATTTGAATGTATAAGTAATTGTCTCTGGAGTTAGCTATACACTGAACCCAGAATGTCTTAATGAGAAATTTATTTAATAGTGGAATGTGTGATTTGAACTTATATTTATTTTAAAATTAGTACCTGTAAAGTTGAAATTAAAGATATATTTGAATTAAGGTCCATTCATACTTCACTGCATTGAAAACCATCTCTGAATCAGCACAGTAGGAGCGCAATGCAATTTGAACTGTGTTATTGCTGCGTTGAGTCAGAGATGGTTTTCATCCATTTTCACTGCACTGCATTGCACTGCCATGAAGTATGAATGGACCTTTTAGATTCATGGGTTGGATAATAATTGTGTGTATCACAGTGGCCTGTAGGCTCACTGTATAACTCTCCCCATTTGTGTCATTCTGGACCCAAACCTGGTTGTATAATACACAGTGACTATCTATCTTCACATTGGCTCTATTTTGAGCTTTCTGCAATAAGCCAAGTAAGGTTACCCCTAGACAGGTGCGTAGCTGGCCCAGCGGTTCTGGGGGGGGGAGTTCCTGTAGGCACAAACAAAATATCGATACAAGCAAAAATTCCGGTTGCAGGGCAAGAGTCCGAAAAAAGGCAGATTTAACATGAAAATCCGTCTTTTACTTCCAGATTTCTCCCAAGAAAGTTTTCAGAGGGGGCAATCCTTCCCCTTCCCTCCCCCCCCCCTGACTACGCTACTGCCCCAAGAAAGTTGCCGATCTCCCTCATCTACAAAAAGGCACTGACAAGTTTTGATAGGTTACATGTGATGAACTCTTTCTATGGGAATTGTCTATCTCAAGTTTGATGACAAAAGAAGAATTGGAATATTGTATTTCAACAATACTGTACATAGGACCAAAACTATACAGCATACTGTATCAATACTTCCTGTTATAACCCTGTTCAGAATCCTCTCAACAGTGCAGAACCATTATGCTGTCACACCTTGTATAGTATGTTCAGATCCAACTTGGAGGGAATTATTTACTAGAATAACATTGAAGCAATTATGTAAACCGATGTGATCAAGATGGCAAGCAAGATAATTCTAGTACCTATGCTTGGATGTTCTTACCATTCGCAGAGATTCTGAACCGGGAGTTGAGTACAACATATTACCCTCTATATATTGCCTTTAGTTGGTTGAATACATGTATTTACTTAGTGAGAGAAACTTCAATGAAACCAACATTTTGGAAATGCCATGTTGTATATATGTGTTTTACTTTTATGACAGTTTATCGTGTGAGAACACGCCACCTTGGAAACCGTATCGATTCCGGGTGAATACATATTTTGCACATGTTTATTTCTGATGACATACTTCACTGAATGTGTGTTTATGCCATGGCAGAATTGGTGTGAAAAAGTCGGAGAATTTTGATAAGTAAACGCAGATTGAAACTTCTTGCTTTCTCTATTAACACATTCCCAATCTTCGAAAACAAGTTTTTAAGAATCAAACCTGAAGTGACATGTTGGCTGCACTTATAAAATATTCAATGAGATCATTGGGACCAAGTAGGCAACCTTTACAATCATTTAAGAAATGTTTCTTTGTGCACATGTTCGGCAGAACAAGTAAACAAACAGAAAACAGCTTCACAAAAAGATTATCTTTGTTAAAACACTGCTTGAAAAAACGTTAGAAACGTTTCATAAGAAGTCCCATGGATGCAAATGAGGTATTACAATTGATTCCTTTCATGCGCTGTATGACGTCTGTGCAATAGCGCTTGACGGAATGACCGGCAATAACTCATTTTCATCCATGGGAACTTCTATATGAAAACGTCTACCCCAACACCTACTAGCATAAGTTTGTGATGTATGATATGAGACAAAACTCAATCCATTAAAACCTTGCCATTATTTAAAAAATACACTTTTTATTTTTTTCTTGTTTGTATTTTTTTACAGGATCCAAAAATTTTAAATTTTTTGCTACTTCTTTTATTTACTTGTTCTTTGGGATAAAATGTCATGTTTATATTAAATAGAATTACTGTAACATTCCTATGATGGTGGATTTTTCTTTTATTCAATGTCATTTTGGCATGCATTCTCTTTGTTTTTAATTTTAGTAAACAAAATATTTATATGTGCTTAAATATCACTTTTCATGTACTACATGAAGTGCCTTTGTTAATCAGTGATGACCCTACAAAGTTGTTCTGTATGTGTGGCACATTATACTTTTTCCGTCTCGAGTTTGGGGGTGACGTCATGACGCGACCCTGCAATCGCTCTAGCGTTGGATTTCTCCCGCCTTTATTCGTGTGCATAAATACTGCAATTCGAAAGTCAACGTGTGTATTTCTCAGGTGCAAAACCTAACACGCGCAGTGACGTCACGCCCAAACTTGAGATCCGACAGAGTAAATAGTTCTGTAAATGTAATGCATATGATGCATACAACGCGGTGGGCTCACTCAATCTGTGCATACTGACCTTAATGATCGTTACCAAAAGCGCGGACCAAATAGGTCACGCGAGAAGCGACATAGATGTGAGCCCCTGTTGTAATACAGTTTTTGCGTCAATCATGTATCACAAATACATACCCAATGGTGTAGAATCACCATACGATGGGGAACCATGTCATTAAACCACCATGGGCGTCCATATTTGTCCGCGTTTTTGGAAAAGCTTGTAACGATCATGCGGTCAGTGTTGCGGTTGGGTGAGCCCACCGGAATCAAGACACAGGCTCTGTTCTCACACACTTTGAGTTACGCATTATCTGAAAATATTGTGGACAGGTTAGGATTCAACATTTTAGAGATTACTGTGCCTGGTTTAAAATATTACTTATTTTGGCAAACTTTATGCATGACTTGGATATGTAAACATGCATTCTCAAAGGGAAGTTTAACTTTAACCCTGGGTTTAACCAGGTTAGTCCTACATGAGTGGACCTTTTCCTTTCAACACCTCTAAAGGTTTGCTATACGTGTGCTAAAATTTCCTCCGGAGGAATTTTTTTCACCCGTTATTTTTCACTTTCGTAGTTCAAAATTCAGTATTTGTGGCAAATGCATTTAAGACTGTAAAAGCAGTGTTTATAATTATCTCCTAGTTTAAAAAGGCTTTTAAGTTTTTAACTCAAATAATGCATTTGTCATTCTCACTCTGTTGTTTTTAATCTTGATGCACATATTGAAATTGTGCTTGTTTTAGAGCCTTTTCTTTTCTGTGCTGGTAGATTTTTATTCCGAACTGAAAGCTGTAAAATGGAATAAGTGACGGAATTGACAGGTCTATAATTAAAGGTGGAGACCAGTGGTAGATGTAGGTAAAGGGAGTCAAGAAAAGTCTACTACTACGTTTAAACAAGTCATATTATGATCATGTGTCTCAATAGTCCATACTTTCTTTTAATACTAACTTGAATCCAACGGTTTGATTAGTGCTGTCCATCTCTCATGTGAAATGCTGGTGTAATTTTTTTTTCATTGGTTTTTATTTGTATTTATTTTTTGGGTGCAATTGCAAGGATGCTACTTTGTGTATACTCAATTTGGCAACATTTAACATGGAATTGGTTACGCAGATTAAGCTGGAATAAAGATTAGACCCCAGACACACGGGCAATTGAAATTATTTTGACAGAAGTTTTAAAGATATTGAAAGGTTTATGTGTAGGCAAAGTCCCTCATTTTGAAGATTAAAATTGCTTATTCCAGCAAACCAAGTTAAAAAAACATCAAAAGTGTGGATGCAATCCCATACATTTGAAGATTAAAAGTGCTTGGTTCAACAGAGCAGGTTTCAAAACATCAAATGTGTGGATGCAAAACTGTATTTTGTTAAGACTCAATTGCTTTGTTTAATAGAGCAAATTTGCTTCTTTTGGTCAAATTAATCGATTCAGTAGCGTGGATGCATGCTTTGTTGGAGTGAGTGATGCCTAAAGCTGACATTCCCGACCCATATTTTAAAAGGAAAGACCACTTAGTAGATTGGATAGTTATTGTACAAATGGAGAAATTATTGTACATAAGAATGGTATATTTGAGTATGGTGTTGACTTTTACTAGGGGAAGGTGATCGCTGTAAGAGGATTTTTAATGTTTAAGACGAACTGTTTTTGTGGTGTTTTTAGTTTTTTAGTCCTTCAAAAAGATTCTTAAGTTTGTAGTTCATTGTTTTTATCAATCTTAAGGCTTAAGCTTTAACCTTTAATTGGCCATACACATCAAGATTAAGAACAAGAATGTCACACTTCTTAGATGTATTTATTCAATGATTTGCATGTGCTCCCAAATCCCTATCCAATCCCAAGTTTGTGGATATCCTTGCCAGACAGCCAGATTTCACACTTTAGGGGTTCCTATAAACTCCATCCTGCCTGAACTAAGAGTGAGGTCATAGCTTTCCGCGCAGCTATTGTGCATGCGTATCACGCCCGCCGACTTTGTGTTCTCGCGATTACAGCTGTGGCTTAACTGGCGATTTGCACATCTAAGACTGCTGAAAGCTATGGCGTCACGCCTTAGTTCTGGCGGACGATGTATCGAATTAAATTACACCAACATACTCCGATGTCCTTCCCATGTCCATTAGGTGTAATCACTGACTGAGGCGCTAATGTAGAAGGTCATATCAGAGCCACATTGCCACCTAAGTCCATGATATACTTCAGTTGGTATGCGCAACACCCTATTTTAACCTTGAGTGTTACGCATGCTCTTGCGCAGAAATCGCTCGCCGCGACTGGAGTATATCATGGGCTTACAGTGGAGTGTGTTGGGTACACAGTGGTTGTCTAGTGTGGCCTTTAAGCACATGACCATGATGAGAATTTCACATCTTATGTTAACAAAATTTGAATTTGGGAATTTCCCAGGGTTAAGGAACCATTCTCCATGATTGTAACCCTTTCATTTGTCACAAGATACCACTCATTATTTTGCTTTTCTTCAGTTTTTTTACTTCCTTTTGTTGTAATAAATTGTTAAGGTTTACACTGTCTAGAAGGTTACACTGTCTGGAAGGTTACACTGTCTAGAAGGTTACACTGTCTTTAAGTTACACAGTCTGGAAGGTTACACTTTCTGTAATACAATTGACTCCTAAGGAATAGTTCACTTCTAGATATTTTTTAAAATATCACCTTTTGGTGAATGCCAAAAAAAACCAGCAAATAATGGCATTTATTATTTTTTGAATGGACTTGCTTAAATTTTCCAATATTACCCCTAGCCAAAAATGAATTTAATTTTTTAATTAAAATTGTTTTTAATTGAAACTAAAAAACCTAATTGTGTCAAACATTTTCACATCATCAAAACATATGTTTGGCCATCCCTACTTTTTTATCCCCCGGGCTTGAAAAGCAGAAGGTGATTAGCTATCAGTCAAGGCGTCGGCGGCGTCGGCGTCCAACACATCTTGTGAACGCGAATAAAGAACCCATAAGGGGTTTATGGTGAATTGTACTTGGTGGGTGGGATCGTACTGCCATGTCCCTTCTCTGATTAGATTTGGAGCGTTTCATATGCTAATTTTGTACCTAATTTGCATATTATGAGGTTAATTTGGGGTACAATCTTGTGAACGGGAAAACAGAGACATAATGTTATGGTGATGTTTCCTTGTTGGGGTGGGATTGGTACTGCCAAATGCCCTTCATCGGATGAGATTATGGGCATGGCATAACTCTAATTTGGTACCTAATTGCATAATTAATGAGTTTATTTGGGGTATTTTGCCCAAACAGCTTGTGAACAAACTTCTAAGAAGAATCCATAAGTCAAATTTTGATGAAACTTGGTGGAGTTGGGGAATCATGTACTCTTCCGCGATTAGGGTTGTGCGCATTATTCTGCTAATTAATGCTAATTTGCATATTTATGGGCTAAATTGGGGTATTTTCACCCAAAAAACTTGTGAACTACCTAGCTGAGATCCATAATTCAGATTTTGATGAAACTTGATGGGTGTGGGAAACATGTAACTCTCACCCCGCGCTGATTAGTTAAGGTGGGTTGTCCGGGTTTAAGGGGGTTGTCTCGGGTTTAGGGCGGGTCGGGTGTAAGGGGCGTTGTTGGCTTTAAGGGGGTTGTTCGGGTTTAAGGGGGTTTCCAGCTTTAAGGTGGTTTGGGTTTAAGGGGATTGTGGGGGGTTAAGGTGGGTTGTCCGGGTTTAAAGGAGTTGTCCCGGGTTTAAGGGGGTTGTCTGGGCTTAAGGGGGCTTGTTGTGGTTTAAGGTGGTTTGCACGAGTTTAAGGGGGTTGTCCAGGTACGGGGGGTGGTTGGGTTTAAGGGGATTTTGTTGGGGTTTAAGGGTTTTTGGGGTAAGGGGTTTGTGGCCACATAATACACTTATGCATCTGCAGACGTGCGCACTGCACGTTCATGTGCGTATGCGCATGTGTGCGTATGCATTCGCAGACGGTCGCACATGCGCGTAGGCATGCGCGGACGTGCTTACTTGTCCGGGTTAAGGGGGGGTTTGTCTGTGCTTAAGGGGCTTTGTTGTGGTTTAGGTGGGTGTGCACGAGTTTAAGGGGGTTATCCAGGTTTAGGGGGTTGTTGGGGTTAAGGGGATTTTTTGTGGTTTAAGGGGTTTTGTGGCACATAATACACGTATGCAGGCGCAGACGTGCACACATGCATGCGCGTATGCGCGCATGTGCGTGCATTGCGCGCATGTGCTATGCAGTGCTCGGACCTTTTGCACATGGTATGACTTTTGCCAGCTGATTATTTAAAAATTTGTAAACCGCTTCTCGCCAGTTGGATTTAGCGTTTCGAGAACCGCGACGTGTATTTTTCAAAGAGGTTGCTAGCAAATCTGCATAAAACGAAGCACATGATACTGCACATTGTAAGAACAAGGAGTCATATCTTAAATAGCTGCCACAGTTATTTGACATGCTAAAGCCTGCTTGGGCCATCCCAGGTTAAGGCGTTTGTCCAAAACCAACTACTTGTAAAATATGTGAAAAGGCTTGGTAAGGCAAGACTTCCTGTACCCCTCTCTATCTTACATGTCCATGCACATAAAGTTTAAAAATTATTTTACTGTTATTACTTTTTACCAAGGCCACATGAAAATACAATTTTGTATCCTTTAAATATATATAGGGGGCTATACAATATGGAAGTCGTTTCCGGCTGTAGATCACACGGAGGAAGTTGAATGTTCTATGTGTATGTAAGTTAACAGAGTGAGTGGTTTTTAATTAATTAAAAATTGAATTGGAAATATCTATTGAAAATTTCTTGTTAAAATGTAGCACTATTATCTTGAAATAAAGTTTTCTCAATACAGATTCAGATTGGGGTCTCTATAGATGTGATTCTTCTTTCATCGCAAATTGGGTATTGTCCATGCTGAAATTAAAGCTTTATGAACAGTCCATCAATTAGCCTATACTTTGATTACCCACCAAATAGGCGGAATTATTCGTGCTCGTTCGTTCTCCATTCCGCGAGTATAAGTAAAAAATGTAATCGGCGTGTTTAACACACAGAAGCCTCACGTGCCCCATACACACTGCTTCTCTTGCACCAGCATTATTCCATTAGTTCACATTGTTATTAGACCCCCTCGCTATTTGGTGGTATATCAAAGTCAGAGGGTGCCAGGATTGCTCTTTTCATGGAGTCCTCATTGAAAATTGAAAATCAAGCTTGGGTCATAGTGCAAAATGGGATATTAGTGTTAGTGAGTGTCAAGCGGTCACATTTCAAATCAATAGTCATGTGAAGTTGTTTTTCTGATCAAGAAATTCAATGGGGAAATGATTATGCACTGTGAAATTACTACATTGGCACAAAAAGTATCTTGGCATGGTTTTTTCGATCATATGTGCCCACAGTTCCCTATAATTTTGAAAGTTTTCAAGATATACATTTGCTCTGTCATTTAACACCTTGCTATAAAAAGCGTCAAAAATGGCAGATGATCAAATGCCCTCGAAATGACGGAAAACACCAAAACCAACA
The DNA here is from genome assembly GCA_023653785.1 of Ophioderma brevispina. Lineage (NCBI taxonomy): Eukaryota > Metazoa > Echinodermata > Ophiuroidea > Amphilepidida > Ophiodermatidae > Ophioderma > Ophioderma brevispina. The sequence goes on along the minus strand of JAMKCH010004825.1, from coordinate 7,617 downwards.
GTTTCATTTTTTTGGAGTTTTCAGTGGGCAATTGCAGTGTAAACTGCGACCGAACACGCTGAACCACAATCAATATTGGTCAAGTCTGCTTTCTCGCTCATTCCATTCGGACACACCTCGTTGTGTGAATGAATACACCACACATTATTGTCGTTGTACCACACAGTGACCAGTTGAAAAAATCCCCAAAAACTGCACCTTTTGGTTTGGGGGTTTTACATCTCATAGGCATTCCTATCTCAGCCATTTTTGCACGCTTTTTTGGCAGTGTAGTGTTACATTAAATAAGCAAAGACCTAGGGCAAAAAAGTATATTTTGAAAACTTTCAAAATTATCGACTTTGGACAATACTGATCGAAAAACATCCAGATCTTTTTGTGCCCACTACTGCATTTGTTTAGGATCAGACAAGATATGGGGCAAATGGGGGCTCGAATCAATCCTGTCGGGATATAATACACTTTTGATACTAAATACCTTTCTGAAGTGATCAAAGCATTTAATTAGGACTGGTTAAATTTTATTAATACATAATGCATTTCCAAATTACACAACAGAATTTCTCATTATGCATTTTATAAGTGAACAAGAAAATGGCATTGCACATAAAACTTAAAACAACAGAAACTGGATGAAATCAATTATTCCATGTATTTTAAATATAAAGGATGTAGCCTATATATTATAATTTTACATGTGTTTTATCAATAACAAACGGCAACTTCATTATGCGTTCTATTGCCTTGGATTGGAAAAGTGTTAAAAACCTACGCATTAACATTCCTTGACTACAGCATTGTCTACACCTCGTATGGGGTTCTGTTAAAGTACCTGTTGGTCAATTTAACACGCTGGTCTGCCAATAACCAATCCATTTAAAAAGGTGCAACGAGAGATGTTCAAGTCATTAATTTTTCTGTGAATATGTGTTTGAGGGTAATATAGATTAGACGCTCAAAGATTCCCTACCTTTTATGTGGTTACAGAAATAACTTAAAGAAAAACAAAAGGCATTTGTAATGCATTATTTCAATAGAAACATAAGCTGAATTTCGTATTTGCTCCTATCCGAAATTAGAAATTTCACATTTGGTTTTTACCATTAAAGAAAAGAAACATTCCAACTTAAATATCCTCACAGAATGGGGATATTTTTGATATAAGCTTTAACAACGCCAGTGGCAAAATCAGAATTTTCATTTTTTCGGGACACCTGTATTTGAAATCTCTCGTTGCAGCCACCTTTAAAGGGTTAATACCCAAGGAATGCTTTGGAGGTGAACTTTTTATCACGTACTTACAAAAACACAAAGGGGAGCACCAAGATAAAAAATGCCTTCCTACATGAGGCCAGGACTTCATGCTCAATAGGTACTGGTGTACAATCCACCCACTACTGGCATCGATCAGTTTTTATGGGATTTTCTTCTGGCTAGAACCACATAGTGCATGCCCCCTTCTTGGGAAACCAATGTCTGTACTTAATTTTAAAAGTAGGTTGGGACCCTGGCCTCTATTCCGATACCGTATTCGCTACAAAGTCAGAAATAGTACCGAGGCCATTAAGAGAAGATTTTGCACTGCGGGCCTTACTCAATATTTTGTGTGGACCCCGACATGAAAACATTGATTTTGACAGCATTTTTCAAAAAAAGAATATTGTTTTTTAAGTAATCTTATTTGAGAATGGGGAAAGTTGAGATTTCTACTTCTTTCACACAGGCGATGTACATATAGTGTTGTTGCAAAAGTCACAGAGTTGACATTCAAATGGCTGCTTGTTATGTTAATTATTGAAATCATTAAAAATGTTGAAACTTTCACAAATGCTAGATTTGTGCTGGTACCAAATCCTATGATATAGCTATGATTTGTATCCATGAATAACTACCAGTTAATTTCATTTCTACAGCAAGAATTCAATATGTCATCGTTTTTCCCATGCTGAATTTCAATATATACCCTCATTTATTTAAAGTTCAAAATTTTTAATGTAAGAGTAAAAAATGTGTGTTCAGGGACATCGGAGGAGATGCCCAATTTGTGATTGGTTGAGAGCTGTACTAAACACGTTTATGGCCTGCAGAATCTATTCTGATCACTTTTTGGGTGGCATGTAGAAATAGATAGCATGTGTACAATGAGCACCGAACACGCGCAATAAGCAGACGATAAGGCTTTTATGTCTCAAAATAAATATTGAAGCTCCAATATACTTGGCCTGTCAAACAAAAAAAAATTTTTTGGAATACGTGTTGAATAAAAAACACAACACAGCGTTACAATATATTTGTAGGTTAGTGCACATACAAAGCTCATCCCTATTGGTAGGAACATTTATCTGATACATCGATCGCGTGGTTTTCTAAAGGGTGAAGTTGAAAACATGGCCATGAAAAGAAGTGACTTTTAAGCTGATTTGAGTGGAATGACGGTACAAATATGCCAATAATGATGTGTGAAGGGGTTCACTCATGGATTTTCATGAGTAAACGCTTGGTTTGTCCCTCAGCAGTGGCGTAAACAAGCCGGGGGGGGGGGGGGGCGGTGCTCCCGACGACTTTGCCGGTCAAAAATTGCAAAAGTCATGCTAAATCAGCCGTTTTTTTAGCCCTCTGACCGAAAAAAATTGGCCTTTTGACCCCTACCCCCTAAGAGGGAAAATTTCCCAAGACTGGGAAATTTCCCCCTCAGAGAGGGCAGGCCCTGATACGCCACTGGCCCTCAGGCAGGCCGGCAGGGGTCCACTTCGCGACGCCCGGCGTGGGTCACTTCGCGACGCCCGGTGCCTGCCTGCCCTCGGGTCCATGAAGTGTTTACTCATGAAATCCATGAGTGACCCCTAAATTAAGGTCATTGAAGTCCTATTGTTTTATATCGAGCTACTCTTAGTTTTTTTCTTAAAATAGGCAATCAAGATGCACTCAACCATCCTAGTGAAACCCTTACCCCCGAGGCCTACAACCTTTCTTATAGTATCTATGATTGGCTCATTACATGATACGCATGATAACCTCTGATTGAACCAATCAAAATACCCTCTAGAATTATATTCTCTACTCTAAAAGACTTTTTTAAGCTTTTCTACCATGTCTCTGATTGGCTCCTTACATTATATAATAACCCAATATATAAACCAATAAATCGTCCGGTAGACCTCGGGGGGGGCTAAAGTGCCAAGGCCAATTGTTCTTTTAAATGCGTTGCTTGCTGAAGGGCACCCAATTCAAGGCAGTTTCCGTATCTGACCCATCTGACACTTTTTCTGACAACTTATGAATTCGGAAATCCTTCACGGAATGAACACAGGTTATTTCCATTAAGGTTTCTTGGAATTGATCATGTGTCAGAAAAAAGGTGTGTCAGATTACAGAACTCCCCTATTCAAGGTGTTGCTCATAAACCCTCAAACCCAGGGAGTTTGTGCTGAATTTGCTATTTTTCCAATTCTTTCACTGTCACTTCAAAAAGCTCCCTTCAAAATCTGAAGGGATTTGGACATTTGGTGCAATTAATCAATCAAATATTATGCTTTTATTCTTTTCCACATGAGAGGGGCTCAGTGCATGATATACCCAAAATAGGCATAAGTTTGGTCCCAAAGGCTCCTCAGACCACTAACTTGAAAAAAAAATATTTGTATTTTGGGGAAATGCACCTTTTTAGTTGTATTTTTAGCTGAAAGTTATGCACCTTTTACAAAATTCCTGTGGAACCAACCTTCGCAAGTTATTCAGAGACCATTTAGAGGCTATTCCATCAGAAATCCATTTCTCTCAAAGGAAGATTCAATTACGTAAACCATCTACAAAAGTGTGTATTTCAAATCAAGTTACACAATGGCTATTACATTTGAAATCATACTCCACCCAAGGAAGACATTTACCTTCTACATTTAGTACCTGCATTAATGACTAAAACTTTATTTTATTAATGTACACATTTGAAGGCTTTGCTATGAGCTGCACCTCAGATTTTGATCTGCCTTCATCTATACTTCAGCTCAATATTTCTTGAATATGACATAAGCCCTTTTTTAGTTCAGACATTGCATGCAGTCTGGTGGAAATGGTGTGTACTTTCGGGGTTCAGGATGAGTATTAGACTCATTCGGAAAGTGCATTGAGCCAGGTCAGAGCAGACAACCAGTGTAGCAAATAACTCAAATATGAGCAAATACGCAACTGTAAACCATACCAGCATTTCTAGAATTCCCAGCATAAGCGTGCAGGTGCTTCTTTACAATCACAGTGACATAGCAGCTGTGCATTTGCATACAATCGTCTACCCATGAACGGGACGTCATTCAAGTTGTACAGGATTGCCGTGTACCAGAAATACACCATTCCTGCTTGACCAAAAAGCAAGAATTGTGAAAGGGCTTATTGGTCTTTTGCGTGAACTAGACCTACGTGCTATGTGATTATATGTTGTTTTGGTGGTGTAGGGGCATACATAGCATCAAGTACAAGAAATTTTGAGCCAAAGTATATAAAGATACTATCAGAGATCCACTTGAAAGAGTCAAAATATTTGAAATTTGCAGAAATTGCTTAAAAGTGAAAGATAAGTCTGATTTTGAAGCTGTGTTCCAATTTTCCAGAGCATTTCCCTAGGGATCCCTGACTGCTTAGGCACTAGGGATGCCTTACCAGATGCTAGGGACCAGGAAAGTAGACTGACATCACTAGTAATTCACTATGGATCTATTTCGTGGGTGTCAGATAAACAGATTATGGATTACTTGCATATCCAAATTATGTCAAGCACCTTCAATCCCCCTGAAAATATATGTTTCCCCCACTGCAAAAAAGCCAGTTACGCCACTGTCCAAGGTGTTATTTTAAAGTCAGTTATGCCATAGCCATCCATGTTCACTCAAATCAAAACTCGCTGAATCTAGAAACTGTGTCATATACCACCTGCCCTTTCAGCTGCAGCTACCATGTGCATAGTTATGTAATCATTTCTAGAGAGGTACATTGTACACTTTTTTAATTAGTGATTTTATAAGATTATTGATCCACTTCATATGATTATCTGTATCTCTTATTGTTCACTTATTATTTTCTAATAATTGTATTAAATTTGAAATGAATAATTGGCAAAAAATTGTCCACATCATTACCATAGTTTTTGGAATACTAGCCGCACTTATATGTTGTAGTAAATGCTAGCATATTTTGAACTGTAAATATGCTTATAAGTATGAGTAGTGCGTCTGTTCTGTTTGTAGACATTTGCATGGTACCTAAAGTGGCCCATCCATTGATGCGGTTTATCTGGCGGTGCGACTTATACGTTAAGGTCTGAATCTTAATCTGGCAATTTTAAGCCCCACAGCTTATACACCGAGCAGCTTATTCCAGAAATTATGGTACACCTTCATCTTACCACTTTTTGATCAAACCATATTACTCAATTTAGCTTATACAGCTGCAGATATTCAGTCACATTAATCGGCTGTTAGAAGTTCTGTAACAGGGCTAATTTGCTGAGGATGTTAACATTGCTAGCAATGCTCAGGTAATATTACACCTATCCAAAATGACCCTTATTTCAGTTTAAATATTATGTTAGAAATCTGCTTGTATGTAAAGTATCAGCTTCCATTTGGGGTCAAAGGTTAGGGTTAGAGTAAGATTGATTTTACCTTAGCACACGACTGGGACCATTGAATCAATGCATTATTTACCTATACTTTGTCTTGTCTGAAGTATGAAGTGACAATGCGCACATATACTCAGTGCCGTCTTTCAGTTGCACTGCACTTGTGCTTTAACTACGTTCGCGCTGAAAGTCGATACAATGTATACGCCTGTGTCGCTACTTCGTACTTCGAGCTAAACAGAGTATAGTAAAGATTACCTCGCCAACAGACTGAACATGAATGCTCCCAAGTTTACCACAGTTTAACTTATTATAAAGTATCAACTGACACCCAAACAGCATGTCAAGGGATTGATTCATCAACTAGAGTGGCTGCCACAATTCCTTTTCTGAAATAGGCGTCTACGTACGCTTGCGTAGAGTTGCTGCGTGTAACCCGCATCTATGTATTTCCCTTGCACGTTGTAGTGGTTCTGTCTGGCGGGAATTCAAGCGTAGTTTTGACGCAGAGAAAAAGAATTATGGCAAAGTATAACACTCAGTGCCATTAGGCATGTTTAGATGCCATTAGGCATGTTTAGATTCCATTAGCGAGACGTGTTTGTACTTGGAATGTGGAATTCTTTTGTTCATGGATCGATGGAACAAAAGAATTCCGCATTTCACGTACAAGTCCACACATAGTGTATGACATCTAAACCTCGTTATTGATATTGATACTCCATGCGTCAGCCTAGAATCAAAACCATTCTTTGGTGTTAGGGTTACTGGATCTTACAATACAACCAATACCTAGATTTTCAATACAAAATTACAAATATTTCAGTTATGTTACTCATTCCATGTACTTTTTGTATAATCTTACCCGTGTAAATGTTTTGCTTTTTCTGCAAACTGTAACTACATGCAAATTATTGCAAGTTTTATTTAGTGAATGTTCATTTCAAATTTTTTTGCTAGTCTACCCTCACAAATCCTTGTGCTGTACTTCATAGTGGAAATACTTAAAAGCAATAACAGCGCCCCCAATTTTCCAAAACTTTAAGATTTTTGCAGTTGCATTGGTAACTGGCTAGTAAACTATACCTATGAATGGTAAAGCTCGAACATGTCTATGAAGCGCAAAGAAGGAATTAGGATAATTAATATCAGAGTTTCAGATAATAAATCAATGGCTGTTGGAAACTGCCTTCCAATATGAAATAGCCAGGAAACAGCGCCATGTATGTGCCTAAACTCATCCATTAGTTGTTCTGTTGGTTCAGACAAGTCAAGTTAGAGGTCATTTTCGTGAGGTTGCACTATTTTTACAATGGAGACAGAAATTTGGCGTTTCCAGATCTGCCATTAAATTACAATTGGGGTTCCTGATTCTAATTACAAAATCGCTTCTTTTATGACAAATACGCACTTTTGAGCATTACCATTCGCAGGTATAGTTTACTAGACAATTACCAAACAACTGCAAAATTCTCAAATTTTGAAAATTGGGGGTGCTCTTCAAAAAATGTGCCGTTATTGCTTTAATTCACAGGGTTGGATATAGCATTCACAAAATGACAGCAAAACTGGCTTTTTTAAATATCAGGCTTGGAGACACCAATATGTGTGAATACAGAATGACAAAATACTGCACGTTCAAACTTGCAAGATCCCCTAGGATGGGAGCAAATATGCAAATGAGCTCATTAATATGCACAAATAATGATGACACAGTGCATGGATAGTACTTGCATTTACCATTACCCACTGTACCAAATTGTGTCAAATTTGGCTATTGGGATCTGGTATAAGTTCACCTTTTAGTAATGAGCCAATTAGAGCAAATAAGCAAATGAGCTCATTGATATGCACAAATACTGAAGACACAGTGCATGATTATTATTTTCATGCACCACTACCCAAACCAAATTTTGGGGGCACTGCAGTACACACTAACAGAATCAACTCATATTTGAAAATAAGCTTTTTTGAGGATAGCTGTTAAGTATAAACAAAAAAGGTGC
>JAMKCH010004824.1:0-55338 GCA_023653785.1 Ophioderma brevispina | reverse complement strand
ATATGTTTTTAATAATTATGTTTGCTCAATTTTTTAAAAAGTTTTCTAATTGTTATTGCTGGAAATACCATGCAATGAAATATGAAGGGCATCGATTGAGCTTATCAATTTCACAGAGTGATTAGTGTGTGATAGCATATGTGTATGCAAACAATGCATTTGTTATTGAGGGTACCATCCCTGGAAATCTCTGAGACAGCCTTTATGGGTGGTCATCTAATCTATGCAGTTGTAGTGGCTTTTCCAAATAACACCGGAGCTAGCACACATTTTAACACATCTCAAGTACAAAGGTTTTGAGTAATTAAATATGATCACAGCCTTAACAGAACCCTGAAACAGCGATTCTTATGCCGCAAATGGTGCTTAAGAGAGGGGGCCCAGACAAAGAGTTGTACAGGGGTAAATCTTTAAATTGAGCTAATCATGTTGAAAAACCACCATGTTATGTGTTTAACCATAAGGATTCAAAAAGGTAATCTTGTGTGAATATGTACAGTCCCTAAAATTTCGCATTATAGGCTAAAACAGCAAAATCACTAATAAGGGTCAATTTTCGTTGTCAGGGGGTCAAATTTTAAAGTTGCTCCGATTTTGGATAAAAAATGGTGCAAATTCTGGTGGAGTTCATAGGATTAAATAAGGAATCGTTTTGAACTGTCTTACATGCTTAGTTTCCCGATGTAGGGGGAACATAAGAGTCAACGTCCATTGCTTTCAATGGCTTGACTTTGTTTCCCCCCTACTTTAAGCAAGCATGTGAGACACTCAAAACTATTCCTTATTTTAATCCAATGAGCACTCAACCAATAATTTGTACCATTTTTTTTATCAAAATTCGGAGTCAACTTTAAATTTGACCCCTGTACAACTGTACAACTGTTCAGAAGAACTATTGACCCAAGGCCCCCTATAGGGTTGTTAAAGGATTGGGTCAAAGGTCACGTGGGCCAATTAAAAGGGCTTCTTTGAAAATTTACGAACTCTATAAAGCCTTCTTCTGCCACAGAATAATGCCATGATCACCAGATGTTACAGAAGACCACTGACCCAAGACCCCTATGGGTGTACCAGATGGGGTCAAAGGTCATGTTGGCCGATTAAAGGGCTTCGGCAAAATTCCTAATAAATCTTCTTGTTCCACAATCAATTGCTATATTACAAACTTTCAGAGAAACAACCGCTGACCCAAGGCCCCATGGGGTGTACACAGATTTTGATCGAAAGGTCATAAGGGGTCAGTAAAGGGACACTTCCGGTCTGAATTGAAAAATCGTCACAACTTCATATCTGCCATTTGCAAGGCACCATGGTCACGTGACTCATGCATATGAGGTCTCTTGAAGACCCGTCACCAAAGGTGTGCTCATATGGGGTCAAAGGTCCTTAAAGGGGAACTTCCGGTCTTAATTTCAAAATCTTCAAAAATTCATATCTGTTATATGCAAGGTACCGTGGTCAGGTGAATCATGCATACGAACGCTTCATGACCCTTACACCAAAGTTGTTGCTCAATGGGGTCAGAGTCATTACAGGGAACTTTTCCGTCTTTTATGTGAAAAATATTTTAAAATCCATTTGGCTATATGTAACGTTGTATGATCACGTGACCCATACATGTGGAGCAGCCTTCAGACTCTAAACAACTTTGTGCTCGGCATGGGGTTAAAGGTCATTGTAGAGTCCCCACGGCTAGTTCGTAGCTCTTGCGCACAATTTGCCTCTAGTTCTTTCCTTCTATCTTCCAACACTTTTTCAAAATGCTTTCTTCTCTCCATGCTTCACCAATGCAACTAAATTCGGTCACAAAAACCCCTGACCCAACCCTCCATATTGGGTGTTCACAGTTTGACCATAGGGGTCACGTAGGGTCAATGCGGTCTTGGTCGCGCTAACCCCACCTTTTTTCCTTCCTTCTCCCACAGCTCGCATATGCTATCGGTCTTCGGTCACAGTGATTGCCAGGTGCCTGGCCATAGGGGTGTTGACAGATTTTGAATCCAAAAGGTCGTTAGGGGTCAAAAAGTATGCAGTTGTCCTTAGAACCCCTCTCAATATTTCAAATGCACTGGTATACACAGTTGGCTTGATCGTAACCAAACTTCATCAGAATAACCCTGAACTCAAGTGTCATATAATGTGTTCACGATTAGGGGTCAAAGTCACGCAGGGGTCATTACAGGTCAGTCTCTCTTCCCCTCCTTTTTGCTGTTTCTTTCTTCTGCCACATCATTCCTATAATCAACTAGATTGGGGTCAAAGAACCGCTTCAAAGCCCATTGACGGTACACAGATTGGGGTCAAAGGTCACACAGAGGTCATTACAGGTCCAGTCGCTCTAAAAAACCCGCCTTTTTGCTGTTTCTGCCACAAATCACATTGCTATGATCACGATAATTGGTCAGAACAGCGCTGACCTAAAGCCCATATAGGGTGATCACGATTTGGTTAAAGGTCATGTGGGCCAAACGCCGAACGCCTAAGGTAAGTGCTTCTTTGGAACACCCAGTTGTACATGTCTAGTTCACTCTGTGCCTTTGCGATAGTTGAGTGTGACCAGACAGGGAAGCTAAATTTCTTTCCGTATTTAACTTGCATGTATTACAGCATCATCGCTAATAGCCATTCAGATTTCACTATATTGAGCGTTTTATTATTACAATCCAAGGGGTGAAACCCATTCAAAACCAGTCGCCGTGCTGGGCGCTGACTTTGATTTCAGCTGAATAATGATTATTTGGGTGTTTATCACACTAATGTCAATTCGAGACAAACAATCCGCCAAAATATCAGTTTTTGGATGTGTGGGGTGTCTATTGGGTGGGTTAAATTTTGTCCTACCCATGGCCACACAATGAAATGACACATCAGTCGTCTTGATTTAAATAAACCGCCTCATGAATACATCTTTTCACCTAAGCGCGCATTGCCCTTATGAGAAAAAATAGTACTGAGCACAATATCCAGGTCACTATTATTACACCTGCCACCTCTAACACCTACTTAATTTGTATAGGTGGTTATATCACCGCGGCACCCCAGTATGGGAAGAAGCGAAGTCAGCCATTGCTTTCTATTGTTGGTACTCTATGTTTTCTTGTGGTGGTCGGCAAAAACATGCGAGACAGTGTATTTCTAAAGATTACGTCACGTTTTGCCTCTCTATTATAGAACCTCTTGTATGACATGTATCTATTTATATTTAATGATTCTGCCTTATTCCTGTGAAGTTTTTAAAAAAAATCCAACATCGACACAACAAATCCGCTCTATTATAGTGCTTTCCATTAATGCTTCTTATCTCGATTTGTCGCAGGTTCGATCCCCCAATCTGCTCAATTTTGAGAAATGAATTAGTTTCGAATTTTGTATTGTGGAATAGACGCTATGTTTCATTCTGAAGTTTACTACGACGGAAAAATATTGTTTTATCGCTAACACTTCACAGTATTAAGACTAGTCAATCTAAAATTTATTTTGCATATGATAAAAACTTTATTTAGAACAAATTAATCCTATTTAGGGTTTGCGGGTTTATTCCTTTTTATTAAAATAGGACTCATGGCCCTAGCTATCAAGTTTTACTACTTTGACGTGTTCACAATCTTGCGCTATATTGTTGCCTTCACACATGCGGTGCATCATAACATAGCGGCACAATAGCCGTGTCTCGGCCGAACGGCTTCAGCGGAGCGAGACAGGCGATCCCGATGAGAGGGCGCTATAACATACCTCGACATGGAACTGCAGCAACTAAAAATAAGCGCAACTCCTGATAAAAGGCCAAGAGAGGGCGCCATTCATCATGACAGCGTTTCGGAAACACTATAAACAAAAACAAAAGCAAATCAAGATTAGGCTAGCAGTAAAAATGCACACTTATCATAATGAGGTTTCCCGGCCGGCGAATTTATTAAGCATGCGGTAAGCGTGTCGTGTTTTCAACACAAACATGGATTTTAAGTCCCACACCATTAAAATTAATGATTATATAACATAGAAGCGTTGATATAATAAAATAAAACCGAGAAACCAAGTTTTTTATTTTCCAAACCGATCTAACGGTACGGATCACAATTACACTGAAAAGATTATTTTCCTAGACCCCCCCTATAGACAATGAAATTCTTACAATTTTGTGGGCGCTAGCCGCGTTCGGACGTCCAGTTACCTCGGTCAATCATCATGTCGGGGTCATACATACTAAACGCATGCACAACTGGCAAGACTGGTTCGGAAATCAGTTTCGTAGATCTTTTCACATCTTCACCAAATCGTGAAAGTACAAGCCGAGTCCAAAATATGCAGATGAGAATCAAAATTGGGATATTCATCGTCGGGAAGTCCCCTTGATAGCGAGACTAGCCCGGGTTATTTCCCGGTAGGAAAACCCCGGCGAGGACACGAAGGATACGTACCGGGATAACCGTGGGGTGATGCATACACAAGCGTAAAGTGCCAATTAAGCAATTTTGGAACAGTTTTTTTGAAAAAATCCCCAACACATAATTTTTATTGAGAGTAAATTAATTTTGAGTCGTATTCAATCGTCTAATAACATATTCATTGTAATTTGTGCCGAGATAGAACATTTATATGACTTGAATTAAGCGAGCAATCGTGAACTAATGACAGCATGAGCCAATGCAAAAATGTGCCGCTTCACGTAATTCTAGGCATGGAACCCAATTTTGTCGTTGTATGCCGCACTGCGTTGTTTGATGTCTGTTGGCGCTGAGACTAGAATACCCCTTTTAGTATCTAGGTCCCTCATTTTTGGGGCTGAATCGCTTCTCGCTGATGATGTAGGGGGGAATGAGCTTACTTGTCAAAACCTGACATGTCACGGCATCCTGTAAATTCTTTTCCGGGATCAATTTTACCAAATATAGCAGCTTACGTATTAAACATTTAGATGTCTCTTTTTGACATTTTAAATATGCTTCATTTTCTCTCGGACTTTTTTGCACCTAGAGGATATGTTGTACATACAATCGCAAGGTATTTTACATTTAGAGCTTTATTAACAAAGCGAAATGGACTTTTCTACCGCACCCCCTCAAAAATACAACGCAATGATTAGGCCTATGTGGTGTACCCTCTGCCTGTCCGATCACGCCGTTCGTTCTGCACAACAGATTAAGACACCGTACGTAGCTCACACGTATCTTTTGGCGTGGTCTCACCGTGCATAACTCTCGTTTTTATTTTCTCAGTCCTTGGGGTTTGTTAAATTACAACTCCAGCTTTAACAAATCATTTATTTAACAAGATCTTGCTAAATGATGTTCAGAAATATTCTTGAATGAACGTTAATTAGCACAAACCCTGACCATTTAATCAGGGAAAATCCCCCCACACTTGTGGATTCATGTTATCAGCTCAGTCAGCGCTTCCTACGCGGCCCCCCGTTTTAAATACCAAAATTTTATACTAACACATTTGCCGTTCAATCCTATGATCAGGCCGCCAACATATCAATGTAGCTAGCAGTTTTCTGCTGAACCTCGTTTCTTCCTAGGTCTAAATGTGTAAACAATCAATTACGAGAACGTTTGTGCTCGTGAATGGATATTTTTTTTTTTTTTTTTTGCTATATACCATACAGAAGCTAAGCCATGCCAGACAGAGTTAAATACGAATGCGCAGCAACTGATTAGTTCATATGACCCGCCACCGGTCAATTAAACTGTAATTCCCTATGAGCGCAGACATCTACACACATTCATACACTTAAACATTCATTACAAAAGAATCATTAAAGGCACATAAATACTTTTCAGAGCTGTTGGTGTTGGGCCACGGCCATGAATACAACACCACCACTCAGTCCACTGGCGGCCGGCCGCGTCAACACCCTTCCTTGTATAGTCTAGAGGTGTTTTCATTCACAATATTAATCCCCATATACATAGCACCATTAACCACAACTTTCTTCTGAACTTTCTCGTCATTTCAGTCTCTTCTTACTTGCAATTGTTAAATACACTACAGCAGAATGGCGCATATTGTTAGTAACAATGACGTCGAGATGTACAGTGTTTACATTTTTGCACTTGGATTAACGTGATCGGTGATACCGAATGACGTCATGCAACTTTAGACTAGCACTTGGGCGCTTTTTGGGGTGTATTGAAAATACATAAAAACTTGACAGTTTTTAAGCCCCCAAGGCTTTTATAGACAATAAAAATCGAAACTTTATTTCTGTTCAGTTCCTAAGGTCACCAGCTATCTTTTGAGATTAATCCATCATTTCAATGGTGTGTGGACTGTTAAGTAGTTTTATACTGACAGCCTATATCCCAGAGAGAGACGTCGGAAATACAGTTAGTCCCTGTAGCGGACTGATAGTGTCAGCTTATGTTCGGGTCATTTTGCACGGAGGAGGCGTTAGTTATGCATTTTAACATCGAACTCCAATCGTACCATGACTACGAGAGAAGGACCCCACAACACACTACCCGAGCCTCAAAGACCTTATTAGGCCGTGTACGTTCGCGATTTGACATCTTTCCGTGCTACATCCCTGGGATACTACTTCATTCACTAAAATTTTAAAAATATTATGTACATCGGAAAAGCTGTTATCCCCAATTAAAAGAGTGCCTTAGTAGAAATGATACAATGACACCTCATTTACTTCCAGAAGCAGTGACCAATATGTACACGTAAGTTCAAGCGAACAATAGAAGCTAATGATATTCAACTATCAACCTAAAAAAACCACTTCGGAGATCTTTTTCTCAACGGGTATGCCGGTCCATTGTTACTTTCTCACAGCCAAGCGGTTGAAAAGCATTTTCACAGCTATTTCAGCGTTTATTACCTCCCCCGTTATTGAGTCTCTAGTATGCTGTTCATACTAAAATGGCAACATACCTCGCTCATTAGATTTTTAAAACTGTAGGTTGCTGAATACCATTTGGTCCTTTTTTCCTTTGTAATTTGATAGAATATGGTTTTTAAAGACAAAACTTGTGGATTTGGTTAAGGTACGACATAGGTCAGCCTTGCCACGAGCTGTTCTTTTCCTGATTGTGTCACCCTTTAACACTTTCCTTCGAAAAACAATATTAATCATAATGGTCAAAGTTAATTGGAACACACAGTAATTCTCACGATTTATTTAATCGTGAACGGGAACTAACTCACACCAATGCAGTCAAGGACATAACAGTCGAAATCTGTCACTGCGTGCACATAACAATGGACCAGATGTAAAAGAATGTGAATGTGTTACGGTGCCGATAATTGATAGCCTTGCCCCATTGTTCGCTGGGCATGGTGAAGGTATGTTCTCCATTTGTCTCTGATATTCTAGAAATAAAGTTGAGTTGACATCTTATTCATCTTTCTAAATAATGTTCCCTTCTTTTTTTGGGGACACAGCTTTTCCGGGTTAAAAATATATTGTTTTAATTTTCGCGCAGGAAATAGTATCCCCAGGTCTGGTCAGCACGATATTCAATGAAAACGACCATATTGTATCATGTACCACAGCCTATATCACGTTTGGCCGCCTTTTTGTTAAAGCCGCCTCAGAATTTTCCCAAGGAGGCGCCCTCAATTTCCAAAAAAAATCGTGTTTTTTGCATGTAATAACGCTTGGTTCCATTATCCTAATCACTGTGTGAAATTGTTAGGCTTAAATATTCGAATTCCTGCATATAGACATCACAACTTTGTTATAAAATTTCCGGATCCGGAATTTTGTTATACAACCGTAGCCTATGGGACGTAATACTAACATAAATGTTTACTGCATCAAAACAAAAATCCGATTCATCTCAAATTTCGGATTGTGCATTTTAGGATACTAATCTTTAGGTTCTAGTTTACTATTTCTCATTATTACACAAAAATATATTTCGAATCTCTGAGTCAGACTTTCATAATCCAACATTATCCCATTTATCGGCTTAAACTTCAATTGCTCTCAAATTATATTCTAGGCCACTGGAAGAAATATAGTTAACACAATAAAATACCGACTCAAAAACGATCGGGAACATTAATAAGAGTTAAGACTCCACGTTAATTTGTAGGCTCCTTTTTTCCATAATTTAATCAACAATTGTAATATTACATGATATCATAACTCCGTACTCTTGGATTATAACCCCAAAGGTCACAGACTCTCAAACAGTGGTGCATGGCGCGGGAAACTGCATCCGCGGTGCGTTTTCTTGTGTTAACGCCATTTCCGTCGGCTGCTGATTAATGTCGCCGGCGACATTTGATAAACTCTTTCTTTTACCCATAAGGACACGGATTGGTCCTTATTATTTCAGGTGAGGCTATATATATAAAGCTTTACAACCATATCAAAATATCCGCTTTTAAAATCTTGAGGGCCACTATTTTTCAAACTTGGCCATGTCTCTTAGGTAATGCGACTAATCACTCATATCAGTTTGAGATTCTGGCCCGAAATCATGGCATCAGGGCGTGATATTTTTCAGGAACAAAACCAAACCCAGTATACACTGCACACAGTGCTTAAATTAACACTTTTTCTAAACACTATTTTGCACCACGTTTCTAACATTTTTGAAATGTCTGTTTAATATCTAAACACCCTTATTCTAAATAGTTTAAAATCTAAACGTGTTTATGTTGTGACATTTAAGTGTTTATGACATTTGATGCCAAAGTGTTAGGAAATTAAACGTTCACATCTACTAAACACTACTTTTGCAACCACGTTTCTAACACTGTTTTTGCAGTGTACCGCTACATATACTGATGTGTTTTCAAATTGCAAATGAAACCGCTATTTTATAGTTGAATTCTAACTTTTCTACTCCCCAAGTAGTGAAATTGTTAATCAAATAAAGGTTTTCACGGGACGTCAAACCTGCCGTCTATCTATACAGTCTTAATCTAATACCACATAGCTATGTAACTCGTCTGGCAGAAAGGCGTTTTGTTTTGTGATACTTTTGAATCAATAGTTTTTACACGGAATAAAGCTCATATACACTACTGCTTACTAGAACTATATGATAACAACCGATCGACCATAAACGTTGCCGGTGACTACGAGGTTATTTCGTGGGGTTGGTTATGCTTCTTATATCATGAACCCCTGACCCAAACTTCATATAGGGTGTAAACAGTTTAACCATAGGGGTCACGCAGGGTCAATAGCGGTCATTGTCGCGCTAACCCCCTTTTCCTTCTTCTCCCACAGTTCGCATGTGCTATCGATGCCATTCGGTCACAATGTTTGCCAGATGACTGGTCATATGGGGTGTACACAGATTTTGAATCCAAAGTCATTTAGGGGTCAAAAAGGGGCAGTCTCTCTAATCCCTCTTAATATTTCAAAATGCTACTAGTGTTACACAGTTAAGGTGATATCGACCAGACTTCGTTGGAATAGCCCCTGACCCAAGTGCCATACAGGGTGTTCACAGATTGGGGTCAAAGGTCACGCAGGGGCCATTACAGGTCAGTCGGGCTTACCCTCTTATTTGCTGTTTCTGCCACAAATCAATGGCTATAATCACTAGACTTGTTCAGAAGAACCACTGAACCAAGGTCCATCTGATGTGTTCACAGATTGGGGTCAAAGGTCACGCAGGGGTCATTACAGTGTCAGTCGCTCTTACCCTCTTTTTTGCTGTTTCTGCCATAAATCAGTTGCTATAATCACTAGACTTGGTCAGAAGAACCGCTGCCCCAAAGGCCCTTATGAGATGTTCGCAGATTTGGGTCAAAGGTCACGTAGGTCGATTAAAGGGTCATTCTTTGAAAATCTTACAAAACCTTCTCACGCCACATATCAATTGCTATAATCACCAGACCTGTTCAGAAGAACTGCTGACGCAACCATTATAATGTATGCTAGATTGGGGTCAATGTCGACTCGTGCTTTCTAAGGCACAATCGGTTTCAGTTCTTTCTTATCGTGTCCAAACACAGGGTTCGTGCAAATTGATCCATCCAGAATGTGGAATACGAACTCCTGGGCTTGCTTACATTCACTGAATTCCGCAAGGTCCTTTTTGTCTGCCTGAAACTTTGTTCGGCAGAGCCTAGTAATATCACTTATGTCCCTGTCTGTCTTCGTGCGGCGTCCGTGATTAACTGCTTGTGTAACGAGTTATCTGGATTTCGTAACTTGGTGGAAGAACGGTCGAATGTGTTTACGACGCATAGATGGAGATTTTGGGGGCTGAAAATGTGCTAATTCAGTATGCTATTTTTCATAAATTTAATGAAAATTTTCCCGCAGGCTTGTGTACACGGTTTCAGGGTCTGGATTTTTCTTAATGCTTATAATGTGTAACTTGGTGGAAGGGAGTGGGCTGGAGAGTTCTCATCCTGGATTAGAATTTGTGGTCGTATTTCGGGCACATTAAATATGCAAGAGCTAATTAATATGCAAAAACAGACGTATGCTATTATGAGCTAATTAACTATGCATAACCACTGCTGAAATCACTGAAATTGTAATCGGATAAGGCCAAATTCCTTCACTACATACAAGACAAAGTCTGCCATGTCATCTTTTGTGTGAATCATTCATTAAAGGGTGCAACGTTCATTTGTGCCAATTAATTGGCATTTTTCATGCAATTTGATCTAATTAATATGCTGTATGTGTGTATTGCTAAGAACATAAAACAGTGATATTCAAATTTCTGTTCTGTATAACATGGAGGGAGGTGGGGGGTGTTGCGGGGGTCTGGCAGTGGGTTGGGTTTTTCGGTGTTGGGGAGGGGGGTGGTGTTTTTGGGATATTGGGGGAGGGGTGGGGTGTTGCGGGGTGTTGGGGAAGGGGTGGGATGTCGCGGGTGTGGGGGAGGGGGTGGAGTGTTGCGGTGGTGGGGAGGGGTGGGGTGTTAGGCAGGGGGTGTTGTTGGGGTGGGGTGTTTGCAGGGTGTTGGGGAGGGGGTGGGTGTTGCGGGGTGTTGCGTTGCGGGCTGTTGTGTTTGGGCTGTTGGTTGGAGGCGGGGTGTTTTGTAGAGGGGTGGGTGTTGCTGGGTGATGGTGGAGGGGGTGGGGGGTTTTTGGCGGCTGTGTGTTTTGGCGTGTTTTTTGGGAGGGGTGGAGTGTTGCGGGGTGTTGGGTGGGGGTTGCGGGAGGGTGATATCTGCAATCCTTCACTGTATTGCTTCACACCTTGTTTGAGAACACCACCCTGGTACTCATCCATTGTATCTGCTGTTCTGCTCTTTGTTGTCATTACAGCTGGCGAGACTTGTGGTTCGAGAACCGCCTTGTTTGCTCCAACAGTGGGCAACCAAGAGATGTTTCCCATTGTCTGTGGTACTGGTTCCACAGGGCCACAGCTATTGTCCCTTGATTTCTTCCGGTAGCCCCCGTCTGCAAGAATTCCAGGTCGCCCCACTTCTGCAAGAAACTTAGATCGGCCAAGTTCTGGTTCCATCTGTGAGGGCATCGCCATGCAGCCACCTGAGAAGTCGCTCCGGTGGGAGATGGCTCAGCCGGTTCAATCCAATAGATTGTTACCTTGATTGATCGCAAGTCTTTCTTTCACATGCGACTCTCTTCTCTTTAGAGACTTTTTCAAGAGGGTTTGACTTTGTTTAGAAACCTCTCTGATTAGTTCGGCGTTTAGCAGCAGGTCTCTGTCATAAGGTGCTTCACATTAATACTTGGTCAGCTCTAACGCTCTTGCATGCTCGCTCCACTTCGACGGATGTCTGGTGGAGCCAATTCTGCTAGGATGTATAGTTCTCCGTTGGTGTTGGACGAAGACATCCTGTAATAAAAAAGCCGCAGGAGGGATTTAATGCTGGATCAAGCTTCTATCTTGGCATGGGGTTATTCTTTCCCATACAGAGCAAGCACACTCTGCACACAGGAGTAGCAACCAAAGGGGCAAGGGCCGCGTCGCTCTTATGGAATTGTTCATTAGCGTTTGTTCAAGATGTTATTGCGGTGAACATACTTTACTCTTCGTCTTATTGATGTGGGTCATATAAGAGAGCGTGCGGTGTCCCAGGTAACTCCTATAGCCAGGGTTATACAGTGCTCCAGGGTTGTACCAGACCAGGTTCATAGCTTGAGATTTGGCTTCACGGTTGCGTAGATGGAAGCACACACACCTGTGGTCCTTGGGACGGATTTGCACGTGGTAGTTTTCCCTCGTAGTAAGGAGTGAGTTTCAATCCAAAACTTCAACAACTGTGAAGTCAGCATCCTGTGGGATAATTCCAAGATCGTCCGCATACGATAAACCGCAGGTTCCTGCACTCCTACACATTTAAAAATACGTGGTCAATTATGCACCGACTAAAATAAATGACCCCATTTCAGGTAAAATTGACTCTTTTTTCGTGGTTATATTTACCCTTAAATTAGTTGTTTTTAGCTCAAATTGGTCATTTTATTTTTAGCCGGTGCTAATTGACCCCGTATTTTTAAGTGTGTAGGTTGGTCGTTGTGGTATGATGTTGAACATTGCAGGTGCAAGCACACACCCTTGTGGTAGACCATTCTTGAGCTTACGCCATCGGCTCTCTTCTTCGCTCCCTGCTGAACAAAGAACATCCTGTTTGAAAGCAATCCTTTGATTAGCTCAGTCAGGCGGATATCCTTGGTGAGTTCCAAAATCTTATGGAGTAGGCATCTGTGATTAACAGTGTCGTAACCTGCTGATAGATCAACGAACACAACTCCGGTTGCCAATCCCTTCTCAAAACCATGCTCGATGTGTTGAGTTAGGTTGAGTATTTGGCTAGTTGTTGATTGCCTGGCCGGAAACCTGCTTGTTCTGGTATGAGATGTTCGTCTATCACAGGTGCCATACGGTTGAGCAGGAGACGTTCAAAGAGCTTGTAGGTATGGATGAGGAGTAATATTGGTCTATAACTCTTGGGATTAGATGGATCTTTCCCAGGCTTTAGGAGTGCCATAACATGTGCTTTCCTCCAGATCTTTGGGAACCTGTGGGAAATAAGGCAGCAATTGTAGAGCTCAAGAAGCCAATCCTTTGCTCAGCTGGTCAGTTTAGATATTATCAAGGCCTACTGCTTTTCCTGGTTGAAGTTTAGCAATACCGGATTCCAATTCCTTCATGTTGAAAGGGCGGGGGACTTCATGAAATAGTTTTGTGAGTCAAGAGTAAGTTTGTAAATTTTGTATGAATTGAATGTTCCTATACTAAGTATATGGCATGTCTTTTGAAAATACGAGGGGTGATTGATAAGTTCTAAGCCTGAGGTAGAAAGAGATATGCTACAAAATTCAAATTTACACCGTTACAGTTTCATTCTTCAAATGAAAATTCCAGAAGTTTCATGTGTATATCTGGTCTATTTTTTAACTTGCAGGTAATCAAACAATACGTGCCCCACAAGCCGGGTAATCGTAAAAAAAAAACGCAAAATATCAAAAATAAGGTCTACAAAGAGTATCCAAAGTAATTCCAAACAAGTAGTACTACAGCAAGTTTGTTTACATTAGAATAAACTAGGTCACCATGTGATTATAGTAAAAAGGCTGGATCAAATTCAAGGTCAAAGGAGGTCAAATGGGGTAAAACGTTGGTGTATGGACATGAAACTATAAGGGTGGGGTCGATTGTTGATGCCGAAAATTTTAAAGGTCACGACAAGATCATAAGGGGTCATTCAAGGTCAAAGGATGTCACATGGGGTAAACATTGGTGTATGGGCATGAAACTTGGAGAGGGTTGGGTTGATTGCTGATGCCATCAGAAGTCATTCGAGGTCAAAGGAAATGCGAAACCCGAGCGTCATTCACGCCCGGTGATCGCGAAACCTGGGGACCCCCTAGTTATATTATAATTGGTGATACGAGACTATAAAATGACATATTTTGATATCGAAACGTATCTGGGAACTTATCTTTTACTTCAAATATGTAAAGTGGATGTTTTTCATTTGGACCTTTACCAAATACATTTACTTGATTTACATGAAGATATAACTTGCATAGGCCTACACAAATAGGTTCGTATTTAAGGTTTTAGTTTACCTCCTCGCTTGTTACGAGAAGGGCGATGAGATCTATATATATATTCCTGCGTGACGGTTGCAGTCGGATAGTAGTGAAACACCTTCAGGATATGCGCGACCGTGTTAAACTAACGAAAGCAAGCCAATAAAAGAGTTTTCCTTTGTTTCGTTGTTGGAGTTTCGCATTCTGAAAAATGTGGATGTCATGATAAAAATAAAGTCATCTTGCAGATGGAACAGAAATAATCTGACACAATTCGCTTTTTGCTTTTTGTGTTTGATCTTGTTTTCAAGGCTGTATGGAAGATCTTAGTAGTAGTAGTGTAGTAGTAGTAGTAGTAGTAGTAGTAGTAGTAGTAGTAGTAGTAGTAGTAGTAGTAGTAGTAGTAGTAGTAGTAGTAGTAGTAGTAGTAGTAGTAGTAATAGTAGTAGTGGTAGTAGTACACTGCAAAAACAGTGTTTAGAAACGTGGTGCAAATTAGTGTTTAGAGATTTCACATGTTTAATTCCTAAACACTTGACATCAAATGTGTAAACAACTAATGTCAAATCCCTAAACATGTTTATATTTTAAACATGTATAGATATAAGGTGTTTAGATATTAAAAAGACATTTCAAAATGTTTAGAAACGGTGCAAAATAGTGTTTAGAAAAGTGCTTAATTTCTAAGCACTGTTTTTGCAGTGTAGTAGTAGTAGTAGAAGTAGTAGTAGTAGTAGTAGTAGTAGTAGTAGTAGTAGTAGTAGTAGTAGTAGTAGTAGTAGTAGTAGTAGTAGTAGTAGTAGATAGCCAATGTAGTAGTAGTAGTAGTAGTAGTAGTAGTAGTAGTAGTCAATTATGTCATCTGATAGCCAATGTATTGACGTTTTCGGAAACTGTTGCATTGGCCATTGGCGGACATTATATTGACGTAAAGGGACATCTATTGGCCATCAGGGGACAATTATTTTCATAAATTCATTGATTTATTGTCAATGGTCAGCGGACATATATTGGCTATCACAGAACAAAAAGTTAATGGTCTTAGGATAACCTGAATTAGTTAGAGCTTATTATGGATCATAATTTTCTTTTCATAGCTAAGTTAAATAACGCCCTCTTTTAAAGAATAAAGTCGCAGGTGACACGGATTCCGTATATGCATGCTACAGAAACTAGGGTTGAGTAAGGGTTGAACATGCTTGTAGTTGAAACCGCAATTAATGTATGTTGGCGGGAAAGAAACGGGTGAGGGACAACAATTATAGTAAGTTAAAGGGGCATTTCGTGATCCACAGCCTCGCCCCCCGACTTACCTGAAAAGATGTTGAGATTTTTATATCATTTTTTTCTGAACCGTTAGCCTTAGTAATACACGTGTGCCCAATCTTACGTGCCAAATTCTGTTGTATTTGTAAGGAATTCACAATTTTGTATTTTCTGGTCCCGAAAACGGAAGGAAATACAGTACAGTAAAGCCTATGGGACGTGGGAAACGCACAATTGCTCATAACAGCAAAACCGCAAAGATCGGGATTCATCCAAATTGGGGAAGAAAGGCTTGATCTCAGGGATATCGATGATCATGAATAAAAACAGAGGTGGCTGAATATCACGAAATGCACCTTTAAATTTTAACTACTTAGTTCTCCAGGTAGACAAGGATTGGTAATTTATTAATCTTTCCCTGGAGATAGCCGTATCTTCTCATTCTTCTGCCGTATCGTAGTTAAAATTTCATAACAAATATAAATTGTATATGTAAATATACCGTTCTGATGCTATCCGCTAGGAAAGCGATGGACACTTAAAAACCTATAGATGTTATATATCGCTCCTCTACCAACCCAGTCTTGTGGCTCAGTCGGTTGGAGTGTCGTCACTAGTAATACGGAGGTCGCCGGTTCGAATCCGGCCAAGCGCATATGGGTTTTTTCAATACTTGCGTGCGCTGGCTATCTCCAGGGAAAGATTAATAAATTACCAATTATAGTAAGTGGGAAAAGAGTAATACGAGTTGATAGGAGTGATGAAGGGGAAAGGAGGGAAAGAGGTGAAGAGGGGGAAACAAGAGACCAGAAACGAATGACACAATTAAAGGGGCCGACCAGGTAACCTCGTCAATCCAGAAGATAATGGTGTGTGCGCTTTATTCCGTTAGTGTATTTATTTAAGTATAACAAAAGAACGATCTTCTGCCGTATGAGTTGCGTGGCGTTCGTGTATAGGCACGCGTCTTGTAATCTAAATGGTGTGGGTTCGATTCCCACTTCTGACGCCAAATTTTAATCTATTATTTTAGACTTAGAGATTGCAATAAACTTCAGAGTCGGCTGGACTGCGATTTGGTAGGGTTACCTGGTCGGCCACTAGCCGCCGCTTGTCAAAAATGATGTCCATATTTTAAGGATTAAATCGGGGGAACGAGGAAAAGAAAGTAGTAAGAGCTACGGGATCGGTAGTATTGATTTTTTCAGCGACAGAAGTTCGCACCCCCCGCTTTTTATGAAAACTTACCATTTAAAAGTTTGTCCTCCCATGTTTACTTTTCAGATTCCGCTCTCTCAACACGTTTCGTTATCCCTCAAAACTGCCATTCCCCCTGGCGTAAAATAATGGACACCTCATTAATTAATGAACCTCATAGAGCAGGAAAAGGAGATAGGGCGAAGGAAATAGTGGGTACGGAAGCGGGTGATAATATAAAAGTTACCCACAGAGAAAGAAAGGGAGATCAGGGCTAATGCAAACGGGCAAAAATTAAGGAATTGACTTTAGGAAAATGGTAAGGGTAATTGTAATCTTAAAGTGGATGTAGGATAGGCACAGAGGGAAAAGAATGCGAAAGGGAGACGGAAACAAAAGAGATAAGAAGGGGGGACTCAAAGAGGTAAAAGGAGAGGAGAAGGAAGAGGAAAGGAGTTCGGATAGCAATGTGCCACCAATGCAATGAAAGTCAAAGCCCACTGCCAACTCCGAAATCATGGGATCCCCCCCCCCCACAACACCACACGTGCGCGCAAGAGCTCGCTTACCGTGTATATGTTACAAACGTGAAACACTCACCTATAAAAATTTTCAGGGTTGGAATATTAAAAACAAATCCTGGGGGAAAAATCTCTCATATTGAACTAAATATAGATGATGTGACATTTGTTTATGTTTATGGCGCCCCCTGTTGGTGTAAGAGAGAAACTGGCAGGCAAAAGCACCTATACTTTGCATGGGGAAATTCTGTTTTTTGCTGTAACTTTTGTTTTGAATTAAATAATACTAACTTTCTTATCAAGCATAATAAGCTAATGCTACCAGCTGCATTTTGTGACCAATTTAGATCAGGAAAGATTCTGCAAGTAATTTATAACCAGATTTTATGTGGTCTGTCACAGAAACTACTGTAATATTTTGCCTGCCAGAAAACAACAGAGGGCGTCCTGAATGTCAACAAGTGACGTCATAGGTCACATCATCTATAGTATCTTTGTGTTTCTTTAAAGGCTGACTCAGAGATTTCCCGGGGAGGGCGCCCTCAATTTTCAAACAAATTGTGTTTTTTTGCATATACATAATGCTTGTCCATATAATAATCACTGTGTGAAATAAATAAGCTCAAATCGAAGTCTTCATGTAGAAAATCACAACTTTGTTTAAAAATTCCGGATCCGGAAATTTTGTTATACACAGTATCCTATGGCACTATTATACTGCACATAAATGTGTACTGCATGAAAACGAAAAATCCGATTCATCTCTAACTTTGGAATTGAGCATTTTAGGTAACTATCTTGAGTTCTAGTTGACTATTTTTAATTACTACAAAAAAATATACACTTCGAAATCTCTGAGTCAGCCTTTAACTTACAAGATTGTAACAATGGATCAGTGTTTAATTTTGTGACTTTCTGGGGTGTTTCCATAAGGTGACACCCTTCTTTCTGACACCCTTATGAATTCGGAAACCTTAACGGAATAAACCACATAAACCGTGTGGTTTATTCCGTAAGGTTTCCGAATTCATAAGGGTGTCAGAAAGAAAGGGTTGTCACTTTATGGAAACGCCCCTTTTCTTGTGTAGTCCTTGTATATCATAATTCTTTTTTTCTTGTCATGCGCGCCTTTTGGTTTGTATGATTCTCCTTGTTAAATTTGGTGGGTCGGTGTATGCGGGCCCTGCGCCAAAACAAGTTTGCATTTCCGGCAATGTTAGTAATCACGAAAGCCGAGTAATTGTGAAAAACAATTTTCAAATTAAAAAAAAACTCTTCGCGAAAGCCGGGTAACCGCCTAGTCTTACTTTATGTTATCTTATTTTTCCAGAAAGAGGCGGAAAGAGAACTACTTGATCTTCTTGAAGCCCGATCAGGAAGCGGTTCAGGTAAATAATTAAAAAAATACAGCACAAATCATGGCATTAGGGACAGATATACGTCAGAGTAGTTTCATTATAAATAAAAGAAAACACAAAAGATTAAGCTATTCCGTTCAACCACCAATTTCTATTAAAACGTGAATATTCATTAAATCATATTTTATCACCCATCATTTAATATTCAATTTCACAATCGAAATATCCTTTTTTCTTGCAACAGAGATGTTTTTATTTATTATATGAGCAAGTTTGTCGGTTTGATTTTTCTGACAGCCAATTATATCATTCATCTTTCTTTGTATTTCATTGTCTTGAGCAACATTGAAATGACACATGAAGTGCAACTGAAAGCTGAATTTTGATTTTAATAGTAAAACGAACCTGCACAATGTGTTACAAAGGTTAACCGCATTGCACATTATACTATTAGGCACACACACTTACTATACTCAGGCCAACGATTCAAATGATTTAAAAATCTCAATTTTAAAAGGTAAGTCGGACGAGGCTGTCGATCACGAAATGCCTCTTTAAGGCTTTTACATTTTTTAGATTTTATTTTATATATTCGCGTAACGAAGAAACCAGTTTCATTACCTGATATCACAAAATATGTTCGGGAGCCAGTTAAGTCCATAGATATAGGTAGATAAAAAAATAAAGTGCCAACGGTCATTTCGATTCAACATGGACATCGAAGAATACCTTCAGACATGTGGTTTGTTCAGAAGTTTTACCGTCGCAAAGACCAACCACAATGTTTTGGCACATTTTCTATATGGCGTCCAAAATAGCATGAACCTGTGTATTTCCGTATTTGGTATGAAAAATGTGACTTTTTAAAAACACAGTACACTGTTAAAAATGTTCCTAATTTTACTAGACTTTACCTTTTAAATTACGGTAAACTCCGATCATTCAGTAATCGTCACGCTTTATTACTTATACCTAACATAAAATTACAATTTGGAAGCAGAAAAATGTAAATATACAGTGGTTAGAAAATAATACTACATATTTTGAAAAAGGGTAGTATTTATACGCTGACCGTTATTATATTTTCCGTAATAATACGTTCTTTTGTAACTTAAGTGTTTTGAATGTAAGAATATGAACTATGAAAAATCGTTTAACCTATAAAATTGTTGGTTTTAAAAACGCCGGAAGTAAGTCATTAAAAAATGCAAAATCTCATTTCCCTTTTTTAAATAGTTGTAAAAAACTCTTGTAAGAACTCAATTCGCTTTTTGTATCTAATTACTTAGTTTTTAATTTGAAGAAAAAGAAAAGTGTACAAATATATATAAACGGTCCCCAAAAAATAGTCAAGACTTGTCATGACAAAACTCACTGTGATTGTATATTTCTCCCAATCAAATAATTTATTGTTTCAGGAAACATTTCAGTAATACAGTTCTCATTGTTGAAAGGTAATATAATGCCTTTTTCTACAACAAGCATTTATGAAAAATGTTATTTCAAAACAGACCAAAAAATGTTGCACTTCTCAACTTGTTGGCAAATTATTGCAAATAATGTGAATGGAACCCCTTAATGTGGTCCTTAAAGGAGAACCCGTACAACGAATACTATTATACAATAGATTCCATAAAATAATTATTGACCCAATATAGAATGGGTCATCGAAAAACGAGATTATTTTAACATAAAAATGACTTCAAACCATCTAGGTCTGACCATGCGCTATTTAAAAACCGCGCAAGTGTTTAACGTGTTAATGCGATACGGCCGGCCCGTTTGCGTCATACATGCATAGGGAAAACACATTATGAAAGCGTTACTGGTGAATGAAAGTGTATGACGCTACTGGCCGTCCATATCGCATAAACGTACATTATCCAATGCATTAGGCGAATTTCAAAATAACGCATGGTCAGACGAAATCTTTTTAATTCATTTTTAGGGTTAGCTATTATGGTTAGCTATAATATCCGTTTATCATGAACCACTCGATATGTGTTCAATAATTATTTTATAGCGTATATATTATTATAAATTATTCTTGTAAAGTTCTCTTAAACTGCATAAACAATTTGAAATGCCCCACTTGCCAAATTAGTCAGCCGTGTGTAATGCCCGAGAATATAATGCTTTTTCGTAATGATGAGGGCAAGAAGTGATACGGTTCAGAAAAGAAAAAGATAATGCTTTATGCATTGATTTCAGGTGTGGGTCATGAAAAGAGAGCTAACTTTAAATTGAATGTTTGAGGCATGAACTGATGTTGATAATTGATGAAGGCAAATGTTGCAAGGAATCTTTCATGACACATTTGGCAATGTGCTTTCAGTTTTGCCATGGGTTCGTTTAAATGAATTAGAACGAGCGAGATGCAATGGCATTTTTGAACAAGGGGGGTTCTGTAAAGTGATTGCAGGAGAATGCAGTGTTACACAAAATCCATACGAACTTAAGAGCCAAGTGAGGGTATAGAAACTCTTGATGGTCATCAAGATCTCCTGGACTGAATGCAATCGAGATTTTGTGGGATATAACTAAAAAACAGAAAGAGACAAACATGTTGACGATGACACAACATTATCAGATTTGCCACAAATATTCTCACCATGTCATGGAACAGGAATCGACAAGGGATGATCAGTAACTTACAAATTCGAGCGATTGTCTCGCTGTTTAGCTGCATTGATAAGGATGGTGAAGCATCACCGATATGGAGTAACTGACACTTATTTAAATCAAGTAATGGCCAATGTTATTTAAATTTAGAAGGGAACTGAATCGTTACGTTAAATGAAAACGTTTAAAATAGGCGCTCAACTAAACTGAAGCAGATTAAAGTAATGAACTTGGTAAACATGGTGGACATTAGAAAGTTGAACCGTGCAACTTTTTTTGTCTGTTTGAAAATAATCATGCTTGTTGTTAGAAAACGGCATGTATCTTTAAAACAAATGATGAAATGTATACATGGAAAAATGCTTCCTGTAAACAATAAATATTGATGGGAAGAAATGATAACCCCATCAAAGGAGTTTGTCATGCACAAAGTCTGGTACACTCCCAGGGGGGGATGTTTTTGGGGGGGGGGCTCCGGTTATAATATCTTACTAATTTTAGCATCTGATAGCTGTAAAGTCAGTGGTTTTGTGTTTTTTTTGTGGATAAGGTTTAGACTTGTAATCTTAAGCCCGGGTTCGAATCTATGTGAAGTATAATGAAGCTTACTCAGACGATGATTAGTAATTGGTGACAAGATTGTACCCTTTTTCATTACCAATAAAAACGGGGTATACTGGTTTAAAGTTTTATTTACGTTTTTTTTTCCTTCGGTTTTGCCTTTTCTCAAAAATGTTTGGCCTGAGATTAATGTGAACTTTTTTAAACCATGTGGTGACGTTAATACAATTCTGTTTGTTGATGTCTAGCTACCAACTTGAAATTTGGTAAGAATTGTAATAACGTTAAGTTCTTTATTATTGTAGAAACAAGTTAAAAAACCAACATTAAAGTTGAAGGAGATTTCACGCCGTTGATTTTTACGTTCCCTGCAATGGTTTCGTAATTTTTACGGCTCCAGTTATTTTCCGTTCTGCATGTAGTGAGTACCAGCTGCCAGTCAAAAACCCGTTTTTTACAAGTTATTTTTAACAGTTGTAGTAATGCACATTCTAATACCATTGGCACAATCCAGTTTTTATGTTTGATGTATATTAAAATTTAGAGAATACGCCCTACAAGTTTATGCACCATCATAAATATTCATAAACTAATGCTGATTCGTTGGCCGATTCCTTTATTATACGTAGCTTATAAAGTGATATTTGCTGGAAGGGTCATTGAAATTGTCGATTTGATGTGACTTAGCGAACATCTACAGTTTGAAATTCCCCAGGGAGATAGCTAGTGATATTTGTAATTGAAGTACATGGTGTCTTCACATTGCCAACAGTAAAAAAGTACCATTTTCAAACAGTTGTGTTCGACATTTTTTCAGTTGCTATGTTAAAATTAAAACTCGGGAAACGCAGGCCTGCAATATCTCATGTTTGCTGTGTTAGAGGATTGTTAACGACATTGGGTCGCTATATTGAGGATGAAGAGCACAGGGAGGGCTTTGCTCTACTCTACATTTCTGTAGCCATGTTAATGGGAGAAATGTCCGTAAAAGTGTGACGACAAACCGCTGTTAGCATTTTAATTATCAGACATAATTTCATCTTATTATTTAGGAACAAAATATGTTAAAAGTATATAATAATATATAGTGTAAAGAAATAAAAAAAAATTTGAGCCATTTCATATTGAATTGGAATGAAGAGGGCGTATATAAAGCACCCAGAAATGTTGTATCATTTAAACTTTAAGAACCCCGTGTATATTTAGTTACAATCACATAATTTAACACATGTGTAATGTGGATATTTAAAATGTTATAACAAATATCAGCCATAACATTTCCAACCGTTTTGTACACTTCAAAAGAGACTGGTTTTCTCATTTCTCAATTGTTTTTGACCAAAATCTATCATTTAATGGAATTTAAACTTGGTATGCTGTTATAAAAGTAATAATACGATATCATATGTTCAAAATGTAAACACCCATTTTTTTTTCAAATTTGTGAGAAGTGATTTCAGTAAGGACCATTTCAATATGTCTTGAAAAAAATAAAAACAAGCTTCCACGCGAGCAGTGACAAACTATAATAATCAGAATATTGTACCAACCAGGCCTTTTAAAATTGGCAGCTTGTAAATGCTGACGCAATTTATGTGTAAAGGAAACATTACGCAGTTTGTGAAGCTTACATGTACGGGAGTTGCTTTTGGTTATTCGAAGTGATTTACAGAGGTAGCAGATCCCTTACGTACCTGACTGTGCAATCATAGTAAATGTTGATATCAAGAGGAATTGGCGTAAACAAATGCAGTTAAGTGAAACCATGGCTTAAGGTTTAGGATTAAAAAGCAGTCAATAAAATGACAGAGTGATGTGGAAATTTGTTTTACTCTGTGTTTGCAGGGACCGCAAAACACCAAAGGTAAGGAAGTGTGAAGACTTGGTTGTGTTGTGTCTGACTGCGAAGAAGATGGTACGTCTGCGATTATAATGGTAGTGAGAGAGATCTGATTTCCTTTCGATCTGTAAGGTTAATCCAGGGGATGAATTTGTGAGAATGCGGTTCTCATTCGTCAATGCAAGATCGTGTAATTCGCGGGTATTATTTTGTCAAAATTCCCCCCGGGGGGGGGGGGGGGTTCTCAACACAGATGACCATACAACCATGCAGGGACGTGCCACAGACATCGGTCCCATTTTCAGCCTTCTGGTATATCAATGACCCCTTTTTTATGCCAATTTTGGTATGGCAATGGGTCGTTTTTTTTTCAAAATTTTCTCAATCGAAAACCAAAATTTTCTAAAAATTGTTGGAAAATAAGTTCAAATTTCCTCAATCTGAAGCCAAAATTGTCAAAATTTGCATAAAATGTCAAAATTTTGCGGTGAAAATGGCAAATTTGAGTTAAATTTAGCCCAAAAATTTGCATCTCTGGTATAGCTATGGGTCCATTTTGGGCCAAAAAATGGTATAGCTATGGGTCCTACTTCCAGAATCTCGGAGGCACGTCCCTACCCAAACCAAACTTGAGAACCCCCCGGGGCAAAATTCATTACCATTGGGGTTTTGTTTTTTTTTTTTAAAGGTCGGTGATCCCATCAATAACCACCACTTTAGCCCGTCAAAACTAAGATTTTGGTACCAGAAGAAAGTTCATATTTTGCGCATTACCGCAGTGAAATTAAAGGCCTGGGGAATGCTTCCAATGTCCCCAAATCTCCTCAAAATATTGTTAATGGGTGGTGAGTGGTTTTTTTTGTGTGCGATTTACTTCCACGGGGGGTAAAATGTAATATGATAAATTGGACCCTGGACTATGGCTCCCGTCGGGGACTATATAGTTGCTTTCACCACCGGCACACCTGTCCCCCTTGTGAGAACCCACCAAAGGACTCTAACCTGACTGAATAACACAGTGTGTCTGTGATTCACAAATCGGACCAGCTAGGGAATTTATAGCCCTTCTTCAATATAATCTCTAAACAAAGGTCCGCTGTATATGATGTTGAAGGTCCGCTATGTCATGATAAGTTTGATGTTTGTTTAAAAGCTGCTACGTTTGTTTAAGGTTTGGTGCATGATATAGAATAACACTATATGTATCACTGTGATTATGATGGTTGTAAAACCCGGGCCGATGTCTCTATCCACCCCCCCCCCCCCCGTTCTTCTAATTGGAGGCCGATGATAAAAAATTGGGTAGGTCAAACCTGACTGGGCGCAGCGAGCCGGACGGAAAACAAAATTATTGTCCCGAAAGGTCCACTTCTGGACAAATCCGCACCCTCCCAAATAATTCCTGGCTAGGGGCATGGTGTTCGATTCCCCGAAGGATAAAGACACGACTAGAAAAACGGTGGTTATGTTTAATTATACATCCAATATTTGGATCCTGGCTGCGATATATGGTGTAAGTGTAGGGTGTATATATGATGTGCATTTGTTTATGTTTATGGCGCCCACTGTTGGTGTTGAGAGAAATGGCAGGCAAAAGCACCATACTTTGCATGGGGCAAGTCCGTTTTTTGCTTGTAACTTTTGTTTCAAATTCCAGAAGACCACATTCATATTAGGCATGTTTGCTAATGCTACCAGCTGCATATTGTAACCGATTTTTTTTGTTTTTTTGTTTTTTTTTTAGTCAACGAATTGTGCAAGTTAATTTATGACCAGGATTTTTATGTGTCTGTCTTGAACGACTGTAATATTCTGCCTGCCGAAAACAACAAGAGGGCCGTCCTGAATGTTCATATGTGACATCATAGGTCCCATCATCGATCCACCCCCCCCCCCCCCCCCCGTTCTTCATAATTTGGAGGCGATGATAACAAAATTTTAGGGCAACTCTGCGAGCGCAGGCGAGCCCGAAAACAAAATTAATTCCGTCGCAAGGTCCACACCTGGCAAATCCGCACGCCTCCCAAATAAATCCTCTGGCTCGGGCCGGTGTTTCGTCCCGAAGGATAAAGCCCGACTAGAAATTAACGTTGGTTAGTTATATCCATTCCATATTTTGGATCTGGTGCGATAAATGGTTATATTTAGGTTGTATTAGATGATATGGCATTTGTTTATGTTATTGCGCCCCGTGTTGGTGTAAGAGAGAAACTGTCAGGCAAAAGCCGCTATACTTTGCATTGGGAAATTCCGTTTTTTTTGGCTGTAGACTTTTGTTCAAATTACATAATACCAACCTTCTATAGGCATGTTTGCTAATGCTACCAGCTCGCTATAATTGTACCGATTTAGATCAAAAAGGTTGTGCAATTAATTTTAATTTGACCAGATTTTATGTGGTCTGTCAGTACTGAAACTACGGAATAGATTCTGCCTGCCAGAAAACAACAGAGGGCGTCCTGAAATCAATATGTGACATCAATAGTCCACATCATCGATCCCCCCCTCCCCCCCCCCCCCCCCCCCACCCCCCCCCCCTTCTTCATAATTTTGAGGCGAGTAAAAATTTTTCGGTGCAACCCGCGAGCGCAGCGAGCCGAAAACAAAATATGTCCAGCGAAGGTCCACTTCTGGCAAAGCCGCACCCACCCCCAAATAATTCCTGGCTACGGGCCTGGTGCTCGATCCCCGAAGGATAAAGCCCGATTAGAAATTACCGTTGGTTATGTTAATAGATCCATCCAATATTTGATCCTGGCTGCGATATATGTATCATTTAGGTTGTGTTAGGGCTTTCAATGATATCAAAATGTGGAATCCCTCTTTGGTTGCTCAATGGTATTTCTCTACAAAATGGATTGCGTCTTGAGGGTTGGATTAGGCCACACTTTAAAGATCTGTTATAATTGAGAGGTCAGAAGTCAGTCATAGAGGTTCGAAGGTTAACTCACGCCCCACCAACCTTACTACTACTTACTTACGTGTTACTTAGTTTCGATATTTTTTTTCTTGAGTTTTTTCTCGATAAAGACGTTTTTCTCGATGGATTTTTTTTCTTGATGATATGTTCGCGATTAAATATTTTTATTATCGATTGAAGATTTTTTTTCTTGATGATAAGGTCTGTGTGAAGTGCCAAAAACAAAAAAACCTGGATGCGCGTTTTGCAAGGGGCACTTAGGAGTTATTGTGGTTCATGCAATGTTCACAGAATATTCGATTTATCAGGCATACAAATCCGCTTAACGTACATCTGATAGTCCTGGGCATTGACCTTGCAAAAAGTCTGCACAAAACGTTTTTTGGTGTCTTCTAGGCAACATTGACATGCTGATTCCAATTCTGATGATGCACCTTTTGTGTCCTTGAGTATTTTGAGATAGGGTATTATGGGGGTGGGGAAATAACAGGGGCAAATTTTGTGAACATATCTATACGCCTTTCAATCCCGTATGAAATGGTTACAATTTGACGCCCTGCTCAAAAGTTGCATCATTAAGATTTGAAATTAGCAGATCATTGTTGCCAAAAACTATAAAAGCATTTCGTGCAGATTCGTTGAAATGTTATAGCAAGGTCTGTGGTTTGCCCGTGGACTTAATAAAAAAAATGGTGACTCTTTTTGAGTAATATGAAACAAACATGTGTCACATTGTATTTTAAAAGCCATACAGTATGATTACTCAAATGTTTACAGGCGAAAATGTAAGGAGGTTACACTTGAAGATGGTTCCCCTGCATTTGGATGGGAAGGCGAAAATGTCACCGCAAAGCCAGGGTAAGAAGAGAAACGTTTCATTAATAAAGAGTGGTCCAGAGAGGTTACACTTTAAGTCTGCAAAAAAAAAAACGGGTGTTTAAAATATGGCTTGCGAGAAAAACAAATGTTGGGTCCACATGGCCCTCCCCCCATTTAAAACTAAGGTTAAGGTTTTATGTCAGGGTTCATTGAGACTGTTCTTGGTTACCTCATCTGAAGTATAAAGGGACTATGCGCGTATATTCGGTACCGCCTTTCAGTTACAGTGCTTTGACTTACTCAAGCGCTGAAAGTCGGTACTCTATATGTACGCGACTATGCCCCTTTGTTAAAGCATACTTCAGACAAGACGGAGTGTAGTCATTGACTTAAGAAATGAACATTCTATATTATTTGATAACCCTTCAGGGCTTTGCAGCAATTACAGTGAGTCAAAGATCAAAATGTTTGTATGCATTTTTATAACCATATTCAGAATCACGATGAAAATTGCATTCGAATGAGTCAAAAACAAGTGTGTGCTTAGTCTTATGTTTATTGCACTCAGTCACATGTGTCATAATCTATAAAGAATACACCCGGTTGGAACGAGTTAGTTCATTTGATTGCGCAATGTACAGAGTGTCCCAAAATAAATGCAATCCTTACTGTCACTCATATTTAGAATAGTAGTAACATAGCAACTTGGCAAAACTTAACTGTTTTATCTTTGGTGTGTCTGACAAATCCGTGTGAATAATGTAAATTGCAGTCGAG
Source organism: Ophioderma brevispina (assembly GCA_023653785.1). Taxonomy (NCBI): domain Eukaryota; kingdom Metazoa; phylum Echinodermata; class Ophiuroidea; order Amphilepidida; family Ophiodermatidae; genus Ophioderma; species Ophioderma brevispina. The sequence goes on along the minus strand of JAMKCH010004824.1, from coordinate 27,516 downwards.
GGATTAAATACCAATGAATGGAAATAATATTTATGGATGTTGATGACTTCCTAATTCTGATATGGACCATTTTGATTGAAAACAACAACAAGCAAACAAGCAAACTTATAAACAAACAACCAGTAACCACTGAAAATCAAACCTGAGTTATTCCAAACGATATGCATAACAAATGTCTTTGTGAGCACAGGAGACATTTCCCTTATTTGTCAAAGATAGGTTGTCTTGAAATATTTAATAAAATTTATTTAGTTGACAAGGATATACTGAGTTAATTAAACCAAAGTAAAGAGGTAACAATAAAGAAAGAGACATGAGAAGAAAAATAAAATCTACATACTTAAGCACGTTAATTTTGTATTAATCAGTCAACTTGGAACGGTTTCAATTGCGGTGTACTTACCTAATCGCCTTTGTTCTTAAAATCAATAAAGCAAATCAGATGAAATTTGAACAGTATGTGGAATAAATGTTATGCTTTATGAATATAATGCATAATTTCAAAATGTTTAAATTAATTTTGAAATTATAGCGCCAACTTAGAGGATTGCATTTATTTTGGGACACGCTGTATGAATTTTATTTGATAATTGCTATACGCCCCAAACGAATGGTTCTCCTTCAATTGAGTTTGTGATATTTTATCGTTGGTTTTCAAGAGTGCTATACCTACAAACTACATTTCTTCATGTGTATCCCTCTAAACATGGATGAATGTTTATTATCTGCTCATTAAATGATCATTATTCAACCATTTTGGGATTTTTTGTGCCAATTTCCAATTCACATGGGAAATTCTGTGACGTGATTTACAAAAGTCCTTAAAGGGGATTTAAGTGTATAAAATTTTCATCTTTGCATATAATGGCCTTACCCCAAACCCCATCTGTAAAGTTCCACGCCGATATTTCTTTAAATTAATTATTTTTTTTAAATTGCAAATGCAGCACAAAAGAAAGGAAATTGAAATGCAGAATGAAAATGGAACAGAAACAAAAAGAAAAAGAATGGGAAATGAAAATGCAAAATGAAATGCAACAAAAAGAGATGGAATTGTAACTGCAAATGGATATGAAAAAGAAAGAGCTTGAAGCTCAATAGAGTTAGAAAAATTGAAACACATGTCTATCCCTTAACTCTTACTCCAATCTCCAAACAAACTGGTTTTGAATGCGGGGGCCCCAAAAAATATTCGTCGTCCTGGTTCCAAACTTTCAGGAACAAGAAGTAGACAAATACTTTTAATACACTTTGAGAAATTGTCAATAGCTTGAAATGGCCCAAGAATCTTGGACCTTGTTGCTACAGTCAGTGTTTCTTGGTAAAGCGTGAGAAATATATGAGCACGTGTAGCGCAACGGATAGAGCGCAGGAATCATGATCCTAAGAACATTGTAAATCGTGAGTTCGAACCCCGCTGATGTCAACGTGTTTGTATCCCTGGGCATGATTCTTAATCGCAATTGCCTCGTCGACCCAAGCGAAAAATGGGGAGCTGTTATGGGGGATATTACAATCTAAGTGCTGATAGGCACGTGCGCTTGTAAGGCATGTCTTAGAGCAGCCACCTAGATGAAGCGAAATGATTGTGACGATTTCCTAACGGCAGCATAATAATAATAATAATAATAATAATAATAATTGTACAGCGCTGTGATACCGTTTGTGTAAGAGCGCTTTATAAATGCCTGCATATTATTATTTTATTATTATTATTAAATATATTCGGCCATGTCACTAGATAGATGTACATGTAGTGATTATGATGAAGTTAAGCAGCAGGTTTCAAAGCATATGAATTGGTGCCAGAGGTATATAGACAAAAATCAGGTGTTGTCGAAAACAAGATGACCAGACCCATATTGAATTTGCCATGTAAAAGAATAAATGTTTGATCGCTTGCTTCTCTCGAAAGATGTCGGGCAAAATTTTGGTCAACTTAAGGGAGTTGATGTTAGTTGAAGAGTACAAACAGTGTCTATATCCAGATATCAAATCACATCTAGATGAGAACAAAATTGATAGCGTGCATGAAGCAGCCATAAGGGCAGATGATTATGCTCTGACACATAAATTCAGTAATACCAGTAGGCCTAGCTAAGAATTTAATAGGTACAACTAAGGGATGACTTTAAGCCTTTTGTTTTGGAGGGATTTGTGTCACTTTCAGGTGATAGTTTAGATCCAAAGCCCATACGAACCATGCGGGACACGTGCTGTGCCCAGTCTATGATATTGGAAGACGCACTTCCATTTGGTAATGAGAGTTCCACAGGAACTAGTGCAGTGATTCAGGGGAGAGGTAGGGATTGTGTTAGTGTCCCTCTTCACAAAAATGAATTTGAAATCAGACTTGGTTTCTGGAACTGTCACAATTGGTGTAAGACAAGAACTCTCAGTAAAAGGGGTATCCATGGTGTTAGGGAATGGTTTGGGGAGAAGTACTCCCAGATCCCACAGTTTCCCAGGTGCCCTGTACATTGGATAAATTTGATGAGGAAATAAGCATTTCCCAGAATGTGCAGTAACTATGTCAATGACCAGAAAAGCCTCGTAGGAAATCAGTGAGAAGGTGATGAGTCAAAAATACCGGTACTCATGGGAAGAGCGATGAGGATGACTTGGTTCCAAATTTAGAGAATACATGTCTCTCAAAGTTAGAGAATTTGGAGGTCATCTTCCTCTTCAGGGAGACTAAATTCCCTAGTAGTGAAAATCCAGCCCCTGTGCACAGCAAAGTGACAAGCTGGTAAACAATGCAAATCCAGCCACTGAGCATGATAGAGTTAGGGACTGTAACAGACACTCTTTAAGCCATGACAAGCTGGTAAATTAACAAGGAAATGACCCTGCACTTAGTTAGGTGAGAGGGCATTGACTCAACAGGAAGCAGAACAAATTCCTGTATGTTTCTACAAGCAAAATGGTGTACTCATAAGAAATATGAGACCACCTGATGCACGTGTAGATGAAGAATGGAAGGTTGTGCATCAAGTTGTAGTGCCAAGGCATAGTCCACGATAGTCCCTTAGGACACTTACGTGTTAGAAAGACACACATGACAGAATTAGGAGTCATTTTGGTGCCTACACTCAGAAAAGATGTTGTCTGAGGATTGTAAGACTTGGCCATTAAATCATGTCAAATGGTGGGCAAGCCCATCATTCCTGCTCCCTTGCAACCGATACCAGCATTTTGATGGCCATTAGTAGGGTTTAATAGAAGTGTGTAGGAAGGACCACTTCCAAAGGCAGTCAGGAAATTGTATTTGCGACCACCATTGGTACTCCACAAGATTCATCTGAGGGCTATTTTACCTTGCGAAATATTAGCCCGTGATACGTTTTTCGATTTAACCATCTTTCCGCGCTACAGCACTGGGGATTACTTAATTCCTTCACTTAAAATTTTAAAAATATTATTTAATTTTTTAGTTTTTTTGAAAAAAAATAAGAAGTGCACCTTTTTAGAAAAATGAATAAAATGTCAACTCAATTCAATTTACTTCCAGAATTGCAGTGACCAATATGTACACGTAGGTTCAAGCGAACCAATAGAGATAATGATATTCAACTCCAACCCAAAAACACTTGATCTCAACAGGGGTGCAGGTCCATTGTTAATGCCTACACTGTTGAAAAGACTTCAAGCGATTACAGCTATTATTACCTCCCCGTATTGGGCTCTGTATTGTTCATAACTTAAAGGGCGATATACTCACCTCGCTCATGGTTTTTAAAACTGTAGGTCGCTGAATGCCATTGCCTTTCTTGGTGAAAATTGATAGAAAAATAGGGTTTTAAAGACAAAAACTTGAGGATTTAGGTTATGCACACAATAGGTCAGCCCTTGCCATGGGCTTTTCTTTCATTGAATTATTGTCCCTTTACAACTTCCTCGAAAAAAAATATTAATCATATGGACAAGGTTTATTGAACACACAGTAGAATATCAAGTTTTTATCGTGAACGAGGAAGGGAGGAAAGAACTCACACCAATACAGCAAGGGGACAAACATTCGAAACGTGCACAATAACAATGGCCAGATGTAAAGAATGTGAAGTATTACGAGGGCCGATTATTGAATAGCATTGGCCCCATTGTTCGCTTGGGCATGGTGAGGTTATGTTTATCCATTGGTCATGAATTCTAGAAATAATGAGTTGACATTTTATTTAATTTTCTAAATATGGGCATTCTTTCATGTGGGGACACAGCTTTTCTGGGTTAAAATAATATTGTTTTAATTTTAGTGAAGGAAATAAGTAATCCCCATGTCTGGAGAACGAATATTCAATTAAAAAGACAATATTGTATCATGTACCACTGCCTAATTAGGGCACAGAATATAGTGAAAGCTCTAACAAAGTTTTTCACCCTAGTGGGTCTTCCAAAATCAATTCAGTCAGATCAAATTTCATGTCAGGTTTGTTCCAACAAGCCATGGGTCAGGAATTTCCCAGTACAGTTCTTGAGCATACCACCCAGAATCCCAGGGGGCCCTAGAAAGGTACCACCAAACATTGAAAACAATGAACAAAACCTATTGTTTTGAATTTGAGAGGGATTGGGATGAGGGAGTTCATCTCCTGTCATTTGCTACCAGGGAGGCTGTACAAGAGTCATTAGGATTTAGTTCATTTGAGTTGGTGTTTGGTCACTAAGTAAAGGGACCTTTAAAACTACTGAAAGAAAAGTGGTTGTGTGAAAATCCTTATGTGAATTTGTTAGACTATGTGTCTCAATTCAGACACAGGCTCCAAAATGCCACAGAAATTGGCAATGAAACTCTCAAGCAGAGCCAGGCAAAAATGAAAACATGGTATGACAAAGATGCCAGAAACAGAGTATTCAAACCAGGTGACAAAGTTTTGGCCATTTTTTCAATACAAGGGCAGCGTTTGCAAGCCAAGTCTTCGGGACCATATGAGATTGATAACAAGTGGAAGAACTTTGACTAGGGATCAAAACACCAGGTAGACTAAACGTCAACATTTATGTGCACATCAAGTATTCTAAAAGAGTCATAAAGAAAAGGATACCTTAAACCTTGCGCGTGTAGTGACAATCAGTGTTAGTGATAAAGCGCAAATGAGACATCACAGAGTCGTAGCTGTCAAGACCAATATCTCAAATCAACCAGATAAATTGCGAACGAATACCTACAATCTGTGCATCGTGAAAAAGAAAAAATGTCCTAGTTTTGTATTTTTTTTTACATTTGATTACAACATAAACAAAGTTTATCACGTTTTAGCGGGATGAGGGCACTAACCCTCGTCTTTGCCAAAGCGGGAATGGGTTACAACTCCAGGTGAACTTTCCTCCGATGCGGAAAAGTGTAAAAAAAATCTAAAAAAACGCTAAATGTTTTCGTAAAAAGCTTCCATGTAATTTTTTTTATTTTTGAAAAGCATTTGATATACCAGAAAATGGATGTAGCCATTCAAGAATAATTCCTGTGCTGTGATGGTGGAATATAAAATCCATTGAACTGTGCCGTGGGAAATTGAGATTTTATTAGCTCATAGTGTGAATGAGATAAACCAACGTGCAAATCCCTGTCTCTACTTTACATTGTGCTAGCGCTCGACGCAAGACTTTAAACTGCTGGAACATCATTGAAGAATGTACAACATTTTAGAGTTTAGTGTTTCTGTGTCATCCATGTGTGTAGGTAGCTCGCTGATCGGTGTTAGCCACGGATCTAGTAAATCCTCTTTTTGCTGAAAATAACTAATCCTCAAATCACCAACCATGCCTTTAAAATTCTAAACCACACTCGTTTGCGCTTTGTAATGAGGACGCATTTGTAAGGAAATCATTACGCATTTGGTTGAATCTTAACATGTAGCGGGAGTTGCTTTTGATTATTCGAAGTTGATTTACAGTGCTAGCAGCTCCCTCTATCTAACTGTGCAATCATAGTAAATATTGGTTATCAAGGAATTTGCGTTCCAATTCAGCATCTGAAGTTTGATAAAAAGCATCAAAATGACAAGAGTGATGAGGAATTGGCTTTTATCTTTTTTCTTTCAGAGGGCGATAAACCAGAGTGGGAGGATGCTACGATGTTGTGAAGTTACTTTCAAAGACGGTTCTTCCTGGTAAGTGAGAGTTGATTTCCTTTCGATCTGTAATTACCTATTAGCAGACATGGTTTTTTCGGGCCACCTCGGCTGTCACAGAAACTGTATACCAAAATGTCCTTGAAGTCTGAGGAATACCATATGTGTGGGCATTTTGCAGACCTGTTGTTAAAGTGACCTTTGACCCCATAGAAAGGTCCCCTCTTTTCCTTTTATTTCAGAAAATATGACAAAATGTTGTAAAACCTACTAAAATTGTGTAAGAAACCCCTCTTTTATGAACTATACAAATTGTCGCTTGCATATTTCATGGGTACAATAACTCAAATAATGTCAATACAATTTGAAGATCAGTTTAAGCCCTAAAAACCACACCCCACCCTTATCCATAGATACCAACACCCCATTTGCTCCACCCAACATTTGATTACTAGTACAATTGGTCTTGACTATTTTGACTATGTTGTTACCCAAAAAAGGAATTTTTGCATGGGATTTTTTAAAAACAAGTTTAATTTGACATTAAAATTTATCAATGTAATTGAGATGGATGTTAGAATTAAAAAAGTACCTTCTGGTGAACCTAGGGATTTTGTACCTATTGCCCCCTTTGGAACATCACCGGCCAGTCATTAAAATGACGATTTGAGTGATTTTGTCGATTTTTGTGACTAATTGGTCATTTTTCATCATTTTAATCAAATTCTTCTATGAAAACAAGTTTTAATTCACTCCTATGTATTGTTTACAACAGACTTTAATGTTTGGTGTAGTTGTAATTCATCAGGTTGGCAGTTTTTTACCATGGCAACCACAATTTAAACTTATTTTAAGCCATTTTTCAGTCACTGAGGCTAAAAAATTGGTGTAATTGCCATTTTTTTTTTTTTTTTTTGCCATGGTAACTGCCTCACTTGAGAATTCGACACTGGCATTAAATTAAAGTTCTCTATATTCCAACAACATCAGTTGAAAAGAAATCTTTATACTTCAAAAAATGATCAAAAAATTATGAAAAAGTTGTCAATTTTGGGCCAAAAATTGAGAACATGACCAAAATTGTGCCTTTTCTGTCAGCAGCAAGTTTCTAGACATCGTAAAGTCCAAAACCATAGGTCACGAGAAGTTTTGTTATTGACATTTTGGTCAAAACATTCATCTGAATACACTGGTATGACATTTTGTGTTGATTAAATCATTTTCCCTAGAAATATCTCATGTGTAAAATTACTTCTGGGGTGGAAATGGCTCAATCAGTAATGGACAATATTGTTGACATTGCAGTCAAATGGGGTGTTGACAGAAATGGGGTGTGGGATTTCTGTTAGTGGGGTAATGGTTTCTACTTCCTTTGTTAATCAGTGATCATATTGCAGAGACTTATCTCCTAGGTTCTTTTGAACATGAAATACACAAGTGTCTGTTGTATAATTCAAATAGGAGGTGTTTCTTTAGTGTTTTCCAAGAAAAGAATTTTACCTTAAATTTCACATTTGGTGAAAAGAGGTTTGACCTTTGTCCTTTCTGTGGGTCAAAGGTCACTTTAACATGCACATCTGCAAGATGGCTTACCCAGATTTTATTCCACAGACTTTCAGGAACATTTTGGTATATGAATTGTTGTGACAGCAGAGGTGTCCCAAAAACACTTAAAATCAGGCCTTTGCTCTTTAGGTTAATCCTGAATTTGTGAGAATGCGGTTCTCATTCATCAATGTAAGATCGTGTATTTCGCGGGTACAATTCATTAAACCATTGGGTGTTGTTAGTTGTCACGAAAATCCTTTTTTTGTTTAAATGTCAGTGATCCCAACCATAGCCCCCACTTAACCCCATCAAAACTAAGATTTTAGTATATTCTGCGCATTACCTCGGTGAATCTTAAGGCCCGGGTAATGCTTTTAATGTCCCCAATGTCTTCAAAATTTGAAAGTAGATATTTTTGTGATGTACTGCTTCCACGTCGGGGAGAAAATATAATAGGATAAATTAGACCATGGTCGGATCACCAACCTTTAAAGAGACACACGCACATTTGAAAAATAGTGCGCCTTCTAGATCTTTCAAAATGGATATTTTTGCATGGTTGTAAAGCTTTTATAATTTAGCTCTCACCTGAAATTATTAAGCCCAAATCAGCGCGCTTATGGGTAAACAGAATGATTTTATAATTAATTATGCTGGCGACATTAATTCAGCAGACGACGCGGAAATGGCGTGTAATACAAGAAAACACGTTAGAGTTGCTTCTCACGGCATGCACCTTGTTTGACCGCTCCGTGACCTTTGTGGTTTTAATATCAATGAGTACGAGTCTATGATACTCATGAAATAGACACATTTGTTGATAACAGTTACGGCAAACTTAAAAGTTAGCCTACAAATTACCTGGATGTCTTTAGCCTCTTATTAATGTTTTTTGGTAGTACATGTTATTTTTATGTGTAAAATATATCTCTATTCTTCCAATGGCCTAGACTATCATTTGCGAGCAAATTGAAGAAATTTCATATTTTGTGAAAATGTGCCAGTGCCGCTTTAAACCACTATCAACTCTTTTTGTTTCCAAATTCAAAATAACCAATCTTTTGGTATATATCAACATCCCCTTATATTTCCGTTCTTTTGGAAAAACAGACACTAAGCATTTGAAGTGGTATTGCGATTCTATTTAACACTGTGTTGTTGGTAATAAAAGTCGGATTCCCACTTTTATTAGTAAACATGCATAAAGATCTTCATTTCTTGCAAATAACGGCGTGTTAAGCTTACCCACTTGGACAGGGGTTTAGCACAACCCATTTCCAATCAACAATGCAAAAATGGACTTTGATGAAACAATAGTGGGCGCAATTTTTTTACATTGGAAAAAATCGCTCTAGTGGGTTAATACTGTTTACAAAGAATCTGCATATAATATGAAAGCTTTTACACAACGGAGCACTTAGTAGTATGAACATGTAAAATATACTGTCACGGACGGATACCCTATTTCTACCATAACAATCCCATCTAACCCAGCATACCGCTCATACAGCATAGATTAAAAGTCCCTTTGTTTTCGCCTGGCGTACTCAGAAAATAAGGGAGATTTGACCTCCCAACCGTAATCAGAATATAGCACAAATCGCCTTATAGGAATCCCTTAAGTGTTTGACATGTCGTTTAAAAATACAAAGGCCGGATTGCTTCTTTGTTTGATGAAATCAGGCCAAAGACTTGTCATTTAATATATATATATATAGATATATATATATAATATAATAATATATCTATACATATATATATATTAAAGGTTACATTGTTAAAGTAGGAAGTGATGCAATGTGAAATTTAAAAAAAACATTGAGAACAATTTTGCTGTTATAAGTTATATTAGACCACTTTTATTTCAAGTACATTCCATATTTTACGGTACAAAGGTGTACGAGGGGTCAAATTTGAAAATCGCGGGGCCAATAGATATAATTGCTAAATGGGGGTTTGTCTTCTTCTCACGATCAAAATGTATTACTGTAGCTGTGAAAAATGTCTATATGTAGATAGATAGGTTCAAGGATTTCCAGGGGTTAAAATGCCAATACACGCCATTATATTGGTGTCAAATTCCTCTGTGTGATTGTTTGCGCACGAAATATAGCGACATGTGTCATAATTTTCTGAAACAAATGGCACCCGCGCGCCTGTTGAATTGCGTATGGATTTCTTTGTCAATCGTTTCGTCACACACTTCCGGGTTTACGCGCGCGTAGCCAGAATTTTGTTTCATAATTCCTGACAAAGAAGATAAGCAAGAAGCGAATCTAGCAAGGGCCCAGTGTTTACGGGGCGATCGGGACACTAGAGTATCTCTAAAAAGTGGTCAACATAGAGCCGAAATACATTTTATATTAATGGAATAAAAGATTACAATGTTGATCTCTGTATAAACACCGTCCACGAAATTTTAATTTAACAACTCCGGATATCTCAATTCAATGACACAACAAGAATAGTCTGTTAAAAAGACAAGCATCGTCTTAGCGGTTTGTTTGAAAAAAATATGAACACTACTACTCCTATAAGTTTTTTTAAAATTGTGTGATCATGAAGTTTGTGGTAAAGAAACATACTATTGGGCCCGTGACATTGGTTTACAAGAGAGAAAGACGTCTTTGAAATCGCATTAAGTTTGATTAACGGGTTGATTAACAGCATTAAGGCGTGGGCGATTTGTTTACAAGCATTTTATAATATAAAAAGGGTGGGAAAGGAGAGCCGCCCCTACTGTGGATGTAAATGGGTGGCGGGTCTTGGCCAGCATAAAGGACGAGCATAGAGTACTATAATCTGCATTTTCCAATTTGTGGGGTTTTTTCTTGTTCTGCAGTACCCTATCACTCCTTTACAGTATACAGAGAGTAGTATACAGAGAGTAGTATAGCGAGACCCATAATATTGGGCGTAAATCAGCCCATTGACTTTTTTATCATTATTATTTTTGGAACCACTATTTTCCCACACTTGAATTTATAAAAACAAATATTAATAATGCGGATATGTATTCAACTTTCAAAAAATTAACTGACTTCAACACAATTTAACCCTGGTATCAATGATGACCGAATCACAACGGATGCGCCTATTATGTTACAATCCTGCAGTTTTGTTCTTAATAATATTTGAAAATATGGCCGATTTCTTAATGAATTAAGCAAGTCAAATGTTGCATAATATGAGTCTGTTATTTCTCACTTCATAATCGTTGTTCATATGACCAGAGGTAGAAGTATTTTAGTAAATGGTGGAAAGGCATTACGGTTTATTGTTTTTGTTTTTTTGTTCCAGGGACAACGCACCCCGAATTAGTTAACCTGGCCCCTCTTACCGCTTAGGGTTGTTTCAAATAGTTGCGATATTCATTAATGTGTTGTGAGATTAATTCGCGTAAAACTATTGATTTCCGTTGAACTGTGTGGCCTCATTGGGTAGGATATACTCATACCGGAATTAGAGGCCACGTTTCTGTTTAAAACAAATGAGCTAGCAACCAGACACGACCTGTATAACCATAGGTGTTTTGAAAAACACCGATATTGGTCACGGTTATAGACCATTAACAGCAATGTTTTGTAACCATGTTAGGGCCGGTATCTTGAAATAGGTCGGCCTGACTTTACACACTAGGCAATTGTATCTGTTAGAGTTTTACTACTATTGGCCTAACGATGCGCAGCAACAAACGAATGACGTAGGATGTTAACTGGTCTGGGGAAATACAGCCGCATGCTCGGGCTGATGATATGGCCACTGCTGTGGTGCGCTTTATTCCGTTTCGGATGATTGCTAGTTGGACAATATTTTTTTTTTTTTTTTGTTTTTTTTTTGTTTCTTTTTAGTTCGCTGACAGTGCCTTGGCCTTTTATATTACCTTTATCGGAAATTAGCATTGCATGTGTTATTTGTGATTTATTTTACGTTACAATACCATCTCGCTATCCCCTTTGTGTTTCTATTGAATGCTTTGTGAAATCATTGTGACCATCATGAGCATGATGATAAGTGATATAATCAACTTCATGGCTTGACAATATTTGAAAATTGCTGCTCATGATAGGCCTTGAGAACCCAAATCAATTTTGTTTACTTAAAAAATGTCCATTGAGTTCTTTCATTTTGAAATTATCCCTTCTACAGTACTTGCAATTTTAGCAGTTTTTATTTTTTATTCAATTAACCGGTTATTTCCCTTTCCATCATAAACATCCATTTGCAAACCTTTGACTTTCACTAAAATTCCTAATTGTTTGTAATTTAAGTTTTTTATATTTTAATGTTTTGTCCAAAAAATAAAAGTTATACCAATAGTTGCCGATGATTGCTAGCGCAATTCCGCAGCACGAGCCGCGTGTGTGTGGTGCGTGCGTGTGTGGTGGTGTGTTCGCGTGTGGTGTGCGTGTTTCCTTTGTGTGTGCGCGAGGATTTTGGGAAGGGGGGGGGGGGGGGGGGTTTTCAGAGGGGGGGTATAAGGAGGGGGTTTCCTTTATAGTGTCACCTGGCACTGTTGAGTCCAGTTTCCATGACAACCGCTAGTGTAACACCACGACCCGCAGTGAGGGGTGGGGGGGAGGAAATATTTGTTTTCCTCTTTTGCACCCTTGCCCCCCCTCTTTTAGTGAGGTTTCCAAAAAGGTTCGCATAGGAGATTCTAAGGTTCAACTGAGGTCAAATTGTAAATAGTTTGGTCTGTTAATCTTTTGTGTAGTTGAAGTTAAATGCGATCAAGGATCATGTATGCAGGTCTAGAACTAAGGATCAAATGTCATCTTAGGTCAAATCATAATGATTTAAAATTCAAGTTGGCGGATTTAGCCCAATATTTATTGTCTCGACTATGAGTGGGGCTCGACGATAATACTATCTGTATACTGTCCATTGTCTTTATCTTTTCCTTCATCACAACACCCCCACTTGTACATTAGGTCCATAATTATGATTGACCCTCAACACCAAATCTGCAACACAAACAATTGTGGTTGGTATATACTCTGAAATCGTCCAAAAATAATATATTCAAAGTCTACCAAAATCAACCCTAGTGAAACAGGTAGAAATAAGGGGGCCAACGTTTGTACAGGGGTAAAATAAAATATAGAATTGTTCGAATTGATTTAAACTGATGTACCAATATAATTGGGCTACTCCTAAGGTTGAAAAAAAAAGTATAGTTTGCCCTATCTATGCGTTATAGTGTTAGTACATAGGCTCATAACAGTTCAAGTCATCCTGGGTAAAATTCATGAGAATGGTCCGATTTTGATCGGACGGGTTGTAAATGTTTAAATTGTCCCACTAGATAAGTAAATGTTAAATAGATTCTTTTTTGAACTTTCTATATAAGAAGTACAGAGCTATGACTAGGTGACCTCCCACCATCGAACCTGTAGCCCCCCAGTCCACACCCATTTTGCGTTCAATTATGCAAACAAATATATTAGATGGTGCAACCAGTATATTTTCGGGTTCTGTTTACCATTAGACGAACAATTTGACACCATTTTTATAACAAAAGAATACATCTGAAATTTACCCCCATGTGACCTGAACCTATTGCTCTATAACTATTGAACTACCAACTGCAGAGATATGCCAAACTATACCTTTTTTGAAATCTGGAAATGTAACGAACAAGGTTGGCATACTTTTTGACGCGTTTTGATACTTCATATTTGGACCTGTATAAACCTTACCCGATTAAAATATATGTTCCACTCCGTTGATTTTAGTTGATTTTGATATGTTGTTTTAAAAGGTTATTCCAAGACACTTTGGTGGAATGATTGTTGCAATAGTGTTGGTAAAGCAGCATTCAGTCTATTTTGAACTGGACTAAATTATCTTACGCTCTCAGTAGGGGCGGCTTCCTGTCCACCTTATAATTATAAAAGCATTGTAAACATTCGTAATGCTTGTTTAATCAAACTAATGCGATGCAAGACGTCTTTCTCTATTGTAAAAAAAAGTCCGCCAATAGTATGTTTCATTTTACTACTAAACTTCATGATCACAAAATTTAAAAAAAGAGTGGTGTAGTTGTTTATATTTTTTTTCAGAACCACCGCTCAGCGATGCTTTGTCTTTTTTAAACGACTATTCTTGTTTGTACTTATTTTATTTTTTTTATTTTTTTTATTTTTTTTATTTTTTTTATTGTTGTATGGATACAACACCGGGTGGCGGGTGCCGTTGTTCAAAACCGTGTTCGCTAAATAAGCAAATAACTCAGTAAATTCGAAAGCAAGTATGAGCAAATCGCATCAAAACATCTATAGTATGCGAAAACGATAACTCGGATATCGTTCCACAACTAGGAAACCTCGCTGGCTATAAAACAAATTGCGTAGTGTTCAAAAAAACAGCAGTAAGAGAGAGACAATATACACCTCGCCGCTAAAGTCCGTTCCCACACACTATATGAGTGTTACTATAGCGTTTATCAGCAATCTAAGGCAAGGCGGATACACCAATCCGATTCTTAAAGGCGATGCCAAAAACGAGTTTCTATGTTAATGTCACATTTTAATTTCACGAAATTGATATTTGATATTACCATGAGGAAATTGGATTATATCAGTTGACACTATGATTAGGAATAGGACACCCAAATTCCAGTTGAATCTTTCCACGGCACATGGTTTCCTGCTTTATCGGTTATCGTATGTATGAGCCCGGACTATGGTTCCCGACTAAAGACTCTAACCTGTACTGAATTCAAACGTTTCATTAGGTCTCTGTTGATTTCAAAAATCGGACCAGCTAAGAATTCATAACCATTCTTAAATAATCTTGGAGAGACGATTTAAAACAATGTTATAATACAAATTAAGTACATGTCAAGTACAGTGTAGCTTGTGCAATCCAAGTACACTAGACTGTACTTGTATTCTAAGAAGTACAGATAAGTACATTTCAAGTACAGTTACTTGTAAATCCAAGTACACTAGTACTGTACTTGTATTATAAGAAATACAAATTAGTACATTCAAGTACAGGTACTTGTACAATCAAAGTCCACTAGGTACTGTACTTGTATTCTAGAAATAAAAATTAAGTACTTTTCAAGCACATTTTAAAGACACAGAACAAGATGTGGCCAATTTTCAATAAGACAAAACATTTTTAAAAAAAAAAAATAAGTACATTTCAAGTACAGTGTACTTGTACAATCCAAGTACACTAGAGTACTGTACTTGTATCTAAGAAAATAAAAATTAAGAAACATTTCAAGTAGTGTACTTGTACAATCCAAGTACACTAGTACTGTACTGGTATTCTAAGAAGTACAGGATAAGTACATTTCAAGTACAATTCAAGTACAATTTGGCACATGAACTTGTTTTTTACAAGGTTGAGTGATGTTTAGATTTGAGGCTATTTGGCAACTATGTCATGCTTTGATGCATTGATGCATGATTTGCCTTCTATTTCTGTTGGATCCTGTCATCATTTTTTTAAATGCTTTTGCCCATGCCTTGATGAAGTTTGAAAGAAAATTAGATGCAATGGCCTGTAGAAGAGAATGGTGTTGGGCTTAAAAGCATCTTCCACAGCAGCAAAAATGTGCTATTTACCGACGAGATAGGAATAATCCTACCGATTAGTATGAAGATGTTGAAGGAGATATGTGAAATGTTCAGTGATAGAAGGGCGATGTTATAAGGTAAACTAGTGTATCGGGCCTCCACCGTGTGTGACTTTTGTCTTGGTGTGGGACCGTGGACCTCAGATTTGTCCCGTTCTCAGGTCACCTTTGACCTTTTGCGATCACTCGCGAAACTCTGCAAACTGTCCTACCTACCTCATACCAAAAAGAGCAGCCCCTAGTCAATAAACGAAACGCGACAGACAGAGAGACAGATGAATTGTTTTAGTAAAACTTAACATGCGCGAGAAGTTAGGATAGAATTAAGCCAGATGATCAAGAATAGCAACGGTTTGGTGCGCTTTGGTAACGGTATAGCATTGGGTTCGTCCCCGAAGTGATCAAGTTTTTACGTTGGTTAGGTTGATATATCCATCAATATTGGATTCTGGCCTGCGAATATGGTTATATGTAGGCTTGTGTTAGGGCTTTCACTGATCTCAAACTGTGACCCCCTGTTGGTGCTCAATGGTAGTTATATACAAAATGATTGGTCTTTGGGTGGTTAGCGCACTTTACTAGATCTGTTATTAATAAGAGGTAGAAGTCAGTCATATAAGAGGTCGACGGTTACCACGCCTCCCACCAACCTACTACCTTACGGACTGAATGTTACTTACTTTTCCGAAATTTTTCTTAATTTTTTTTCTCGATAAGATGTTGTTCTGGATGCATGTTTTTTCGGTGGAGATTTTATTGATGAATATTTATTTAGATTTTTTTCTTGATGAAAAATGTCTGTGTGAGGCCAAAAACAAAAAAACTGGATTTGGGGGGTTATTGTGAGTGATGCAATGTTCACCAAATATTCGCTTTATCAAGCAGAACACACGTTCACGGACAATCTGACAGTTCCTGGGCATTGAACTTGCAAAAAGAGTCTGCACAAAAGTTTTGGTGTCTTCTAGGCAAATTTGACCTGCTGATTCCAGTCAATGATGCCACTTTTGAGTCCTTGAGCATTTTGAGTTTGGGGTAATTAACAGGCAAATTTGAAACATATCATATCATATCAATTTATTTTCATTATCTATCAAAAAACATTCAAGATAACAACACCATAAATTATAAAAATTACAGAACACGATTTAGAAAAGTAGGAGGAAGTGACGACAGGCCAGAAAGGCCAGATATGATCATCACTAAAAAACATTTTAGCATGTTTGTTAATTAATGAAAAATAACAGTAAAGTATATTATACTATAACAAAAAATACAAAGAAAGACTTACACGAAATAAAAATCTATTACACCATTCAATCCTGTATGAAATGTTTATCAAATTTGACCCCGGCCCAAGGATGCAAAACGTTGCATCATCATCAAGGTTTGAAATTAGCAGGTCTTGTTCCAATAAAATAAAACATTTTGTGCAGATTCGTTTGCAATGTATATGCAAGGTCTGTGGTTTGCCGCTGGACAACATTAAAAAATTTTTTTAGATTGATCTTTGGAAAGTAATATAGAACAAACTGTATCACATTTATGTAAAGCATTACGTATTGATTTTACTCAATGTTTACAGCACTGTGAAGGGTTACACTTGAAGATGGTAGCCTGCCATTTGGATGGCGAGAAGAAAACTGGTCCAGCCAAAGCCAGGTTAAGAAAGTTTATAATACAGAGTGGTCCAAGAAGTTTACACTTTTAGTCTGCAACTTTACGAAAGTGGTGGACATATCAAATATCATAAACTTCATGGTTATGAGGGCTTCCTCTTCTATCTGCAAGTCTTTACGCAGTAGTAGTCGTCGTAGTATTAGATATATATATATATAATAATATATATTATATAATATATATATAATATAGATATATATATATATAATATATATTTCTTATTGTATCCGGTTGTTCATGCAATACGGAAAATATCTATGTTGTTTACAATAACACAATGAGGCGTTTTGGACACCGGTACTCTCTTTACGAAGAATTGAAACCAAGGCGATACCCTTATTTTATATGTGTCGCAGTTCAATTCGTTAGTAAAGAGAGAGTAGCGGTTCCCAACATCATACCTTAATCTAATTATTAACAGCCTTTATCATTTAAGGTCATCTTTAACCAATTTCGCAAAACTTTTCCGGCTTAAATACAACCAAGAAAGGATTGCACACACGGTAGACGCGAGCGCTTCAACCTAAAAATAACTCAATGACGCAGCCGAGTACTACATGGGGCAATTGTTCTGAATTGAACCCGGGCATCAGCCCATGAAATTACTTACATTTCACAGTGTTTAAGACTATTAAAATATTCGGCCATGTCATAGACAGATGTACCGGTATTGATTATGATGAAGTTAAGCAGGCAGCGTTCAAAGCTATGAATGGTGCCAGAGGTAGATAGACAAAATCAGGTTTGTCGAAAACCAGATGACACAGACCATTTGAATTTGCCATGAAAAGCAAATGTTTGATCGCTTTGCTTCTTCGAAAGCTCGTCGGGAAAAACTTTGTCAACTTAAGGGAGTTGATGTTAGTGAAGAGTAACACATGCTTACATATCCAGATAACAAATCACATCTAGTGAGAACAAAATTGGAGAGCGTGCATGAAGCAGCATAAGCGCAGATGATTATGCTCTGACACTCTGACACATAAATCATTATATACCAGTAGGCCTAGCTCAGAATTGATCGGTAACATAATACAACAATACTTCGTTTATCTAACAAAGCGTCGTTTAATGGAAGCACACCGGAAAGACAATCCCAGTCAGGTTCCGATGAAAAGGGGAGTAAAAGTAATGGTGCTAATCTAAAGCATGGGACGGGACCAAAATCACAGTTAACATGCGTCAAAGCCAGAGACAACAAATTCAAGGTTTTTGTTAGATACATGGCGATACGCCCAAAAAGAGGAGCCAAAAGTGAGTCAAAAACCAATTAGGATGTGCAGTGTTTACCTGTGGTTTGATCACCTATCCGGTCTCACCACTTTGTATCCAATATCATATGGTCCGATACTGGGCCTTGCAAACGGAGCCCTTGTATTGAAAAAATGGCCAAAACTTTGGTCAACTGGTTTGAATACCTGTTTCTGGCTCTTGTTCATACCAGTTTTAATTTTTGCCTGGCTCTGCTGAGGATTTTCATTGCCAATTTCTGTGGATTTGAGCCTGTGTATGAATTGAGAAAATAGGTCTAACACCTTCAATAAGGATTTTCACACCACCACTTTCTTTCCTAGTTAAGGTTCCCTTCATTTAGTGACAACACCAAATCAAATGAAAATAAAATCCTACTGACCTCTTCAGCCTCCCTGGTAGCAATAACAGGAGATGAACTCCCTCATCCTAACCCTCTCAAATTCAAAAACAAAGGTTTGTTTCATGTTTCAAGGTTTGGCGTTACCTTTCTAGGGCCCCTGGGATTTTGGGTGGTATGCTCAAGAACTGTACTGGGAAATCCCAAATGAGGTTACGTCAAAAAAAAAACCAAAAAGTTTAATGTCAAAAAATGCTAAAAGAGTATAATGAAAGGATCACCGTAAAACCTGCGCGTGTAGTGACAACCAGGTTAGTGATAATGCGGCAAATGACGACATCACAGAGTTCGTAGTGATATAATCAAAGCAAGCCGATTAAATTGCGAATACGGAATACCTAAATCTGACTGGCATCGTTGAAAAAGGAAAAAAAGATCCCATTTGATATTTATACATTTGAGTACAAAATAATCAAAGTTCTCAGTTTTAGCGCGATTTATAGGGGACATAACCCCCGTTTACCATAAGCGGGGGATGGCTTACAGCTCCAGTGAGGCTTAAAAACGCTAATAGGTTCGTAAAAAGTTCACGTAATTATTTTCACATCTTTCAGTCATTTTAGGAGAAAATGTGATGAAGACATCCATCATAATAATTCGGTGCTTTGATGGTGAAAAAAAGTCATTGAACGTGCGTGGGAATTGAGATTGTATTCGCTCATAGTGTGACTGAGGATAAACCAACGTGCCAAATCCCTGCGCTAAGTTACCATTGTGATAGCGCTCGACGCAGACTTAATCTTGCTGGAACCACATTGAAGAATGGACAAACATTTTAGAGTTAGAGTTTCTTGTCAGCCATAGTGTGCAGGTAGCTCGACTGAGCGTGTTAGCCCGGAATCTAGTATCTCTTTTGCTGCAAATAAAAATAATCCTCAGAAATCACCAAAACCATGCCTTTAAAATTCTAAATCACATCTTTGGCAGCTGTCATGCAGGACGCATTTGTAAGGAAATCATTACGCAGTTTGTGAAGCTTACATGCAATTTAGCGTGAATTAGCGTTAACAAACCAGCCTCGATGTGTGATCAGTTAAGTGAGGCGGCTAGGTTAGGGAAAAAGTAGTCAAAATGGACAGAGTGATGTCAAATTGGCTTTTCTCTTTTTTGTTTAGAGGGCGGTAAACCAAAGGATACAATAAAAAACCCCCACCAGAGGGCGAGGATGCTGATGATGAAGGTGATGTTTTACTTTCCCAAGACGGTAACATCTGTAAGTGAGAGATTGATTCATTCGATCTGAAATCCGAATGGTGAGAAGCGGTTCGATTTCATCAATGTAAGATCGAGTAACGCGGTTAATTGTCAAAAGATTAAACCATGGTGTTTGGTAGTTGTACGAAAAATACTGCCTGTGTTTTTTTTGTTTAAAAAGTCAGTGATCCCAACCATAGCCCCACTTAACCCCATCAAAACTAAGATTTGTATATCTGCGAAACTAGTGAAAGTAAAGGCCCGGGTAATGCTTTTAATGTCCCAAGTCTTCAAAAATTTGTAAGTGGGTGTTTTTTTTGTTGATTGTACTGCTTCAGTGAGGGAGAAAAATAATATGAGGATTAGGACCATGGTTGATCACAACATTTTAAAGAGCCACTGGCACTTTGAAAAATAGTGCGCCCCTTAATTCTTCAAAATTGATTATTTGGTCATGGTTGTAACGCTTTTATATAATTAGCTCTCAACTTGAAATTATTAAGCCCAATTCAGCGCGATTATGGGTAAACAGAACGATTCAAATTAATGTTGCCGGGCGACATTATCAGCAGACGAAGCGGAACTGGGTTGTAAACAGAAAACGGGCGAGAGTGCTTCTTCACGGCATGCCACTTGTTTGATCTGTCCGTGACCTTTGTGGTTTAGTATCAATGAGTTACGAGTCTATTGATACTTCATGAAATAGACACATTTGTTGATAGAGTTACGGAAAACTTAAAAGTTAGCCACAATTACCTGGAGTCTTTAGCCTCTTATTTTATGTTCCTATTCTTTTGGGGCCTTATTATTTTTAGTGTAAAATATATCTCTATTCTTCAGATGCCTAGACTATCATTGCGAGCAAAATTGAAGAAAGTTCATATTTTGTGAAAAATGTGCAGATGCAGCTTTAAATAATGTTACAAAGTAATCTGCAGATAATAGGAAGCTTTACAACCAACGCAATTAGTAGTATGAAAAATGGAAGAATTATAATGTTCAAGGATGATACCTATTTCTCGGTGCGCGCCACCTCTATTTTTGCAGACGAAAAGGGCGGCAGGCGCGCATGTAGGACGTCAGACGCCTGTAGATTAAGAAAAATGACTGTTAGCCGACAGGGCGCAGGGAGCAGTGTAGATTTCTAAGAATGACGGTACATGGCGTCGGGTGCCGTGTAGATCAAGAAGATTGCGCGAGCCGGAACATTCATGGCGCCCCCTTATTGAGAATTCCTGGATCGCCACTGAATATGATAAAAAGAGTAACGTTAAGAGTAAATGAAACAGACAGTTAAGATTGTTTTTAGAGCCATACAGTATGAATTTATTCAAAGTTTACAGCGCCTGTGTACCGTTTACGCTGGAGGAGTACCATAGATATGGGATTGGGAAGACCCAACTGTCCACCCGCAAAAGCCAGCCGTCCACCCAACCAACGCGGTTCTAGATGAAAGGAATGCCAATTTGGACTGTTGTTGCTCCATTTCCACTTAAAAAGAACTACAAATGAAAAAAGAAAAAAATAAAAAACTTAAAAAAAGCAAAAAATAAAAAAAATAAAAAAAATAAAAAACGTTTTTTTTTAAATTCGGTGTTTCATGGTATCACTTTCTCCATATTGGTCTTCTGGGTCAACTGATCCATAGGGTCCCCGAAATATTCGATTTCCTCATGGTAATATCAAATATCAGAAAAATAAAAAGTTGACATTAGAATAGAACACGCTTGTCGGTCATGAATCGATAAAAGGGACAAGGTTTGCACAGATATCCAAATTTAAAAAATGTTTGCAATGTTGTAAAAAAAGTAGTTTTCGATCGAAGATTTTAAATAAGGTATGGTTTGCCCGTCTGTCTACAAACTCTAAGTGCCCCTGATCTTCCCCGTACAATCCTTGTAGACCCTTGCTATATTTTGCTTGCTTGCTGAAATGTCATAGACCGTTGAACCGCTAGATTTTTGGTTCTCATATAATCACACAGAGAATTTGACACCAATATGAAAATAATCGGCGTATCTTGAAATTTAACGCTGGATATCCCTATGCCGTTGTAGCGCAGTAGTATGAGCTCAACCACTTTATAGGAATTTTAATACCAAGGGGTTGCTGAAATATGTTGTCATTGAGGTTATTAAAAACATGTTTAATTTAATAGAGATTTTTAACTACTACCGTGTTACTTAGTGTATTGAAGTTACACTTTACTGTCATTAACGAGCAGCAGCAGCTTAATGTACTTTGTAACAATTTGGTTACAAGTGGTTGAAGTTGTCCATTTAAATTTTTAACCCACTTTGTAACAATTTTTGTTACAAAGGGGTTAGTTAGAATATCGTCATGGAAGATATTCAATGTATTTTTACACCTGTAAAGTGGTATGAATTGACAATAACTTTCATAAGGGGTCTACTAAGGCACATTTTGTGTTTCGGGCCGAGTATTTTTCTATATATTGTTTGTATTGTTATCGTAGTATCGCTTGCATTGAGGCAAACAATTTCCAATCCATCGCGTCGTTTTGCGTTAATCAGCATGGGTCCCTAAGCTCCTCCTCCCCCTTATGAAAGTGGTCCCATGACAAAAATAAAGCCCGAGAGTTGCTGCGAGGGTGATTTTCAGAATATATTGCAGCGTAAATCACGGAACGACGAGAAGACAAAAATGGGCCCTAAACGGGCCTCCTCATGCAGGTAAATTGTTAAACTCAACCAAATTTTACAACTTACAATACTTTAAATATTTCATTTTTAATTATATATTTGGATATTTTTAACAACATTGTTACAAAGGCGTTAAGCTGCTGCTGTTCTATTGGCAGTAAGGGATAACTTGAAAACCACTAACAAAATTAGACAAATATTTGAAAATTATTGACATTTCATATTTTAAGGTACATGTTTTTGGTACATGTAACATCAAAATCACTAGAACACATAATTTGCAACAAAATGAAAATATTAAATTTTTGCTCTACTTTCCAAGATTTTTGTTGTTTGGTATTACTTCGTTTATGTAAACTAGGGTATGCATTATGAAAATCCGAATCACAATAACTCTATCATTGTTCCATTTTGTACGGGCACTTCGGGGGGGGGGGGGCTCCTAGGACCCATGCTAATTAAACGCATAAAACGACGCTATGGATTGTTTCTTTTTGGCGCAATGCAAGAGCAACTAAACAGAGTAAATACAAACAAAATAAACAAAATATATCGCAGCATTAAAAACCATACCGAAAAAAGCTCAAAATGGGGCAATAGCAGACCAACCTTCTGCAGCTTATTGTTAAATCACCCAATTACAAATTAAAATACTTTAAAAATATTCACATGACGATTACATCATCCAATCCAACACTTGGTAACATAATGTTACAAAGTACTTATTTTTTAAAGGGACGGTTCAATCCACTTTGCTACAAAATGTTACAAAAGTGCGTGAGCTTGCTTGCTGCTGCTCTATATGACAGTAAGTAACTATACTACACTAAGTAATACAATAGAGAAGTATTAAAAAAAATCTTTCAATCTTGAAAAAACTTTAGGATTTCGGCCAATTATCGCCGATGCTTAAATTCCAACCCATACACACTCGCTCGCATTAATTGCTCACTTATAATTAAAAAATAGTTTAAATTATTTCATGACACTATAACTGTCAGCAAACCGCTTTGTTATAAAACGTGCATAAAGTGGTTGACGATCATACTGTTGATCTTATCGACAGACAGGGAATTTAGGGATATAGAGTAGCAGCAGCAGCGCCAGCCATAATCACTTTGTATCACCACTGTACTAGAGTGCGTGAAGTCTCTCTTTTTAAAACTGTTCTCGCACTTTGAAACAATTTTTGTGACAATGTAGTACTAAAGTTTTATTCGTTACGGAAGATATAGTTGTAGTTAGTAAAGTGGGCTGAAATATGGTTGGCATTTTTAATATGGGGGCAAGTGAAATGTGGTGAGCTAATAATGGGATAAATTGATCATGTAATTCGATAGAGTGTGTTAAAGTTGTCATTCTCTTATGTTATAGAGACAGTATAAAAAACGTTTAACTCGCTTTGTAAATATTCCTTGTTACCATAGTCTATGCCTGACGTATCGTTCATGATAATATTTAAAGTATTTGTAAGTGTTAAGTGGAAGGCCGAGTTGATATGAGTTGAGGTTGGTGAAGCTTGTGCGAAACATAATCTTAAATCATAAGGTTTATAAGATTCAGTTTATCAGTGAGTGATTGTACTACCCCATAGAGCAGCAGCAGTAGTAGTAGAGTTCAACATAGTTTGTAACAATTTAGTAACAAAGTGAGTTGCTGAAGTTGTAGCGTCTTCAGAAGATATTGATACTTTCAAATTATAGAGTGGGATGAATGAAGATAGCGGCAAAGTGATATTGGGGCCAAGTGCTCTGGGGTGAGATAATATGTGGGGAGTTAATAATGATTGGCCAGTTAAAATGGGGAGTATTCATAAGGCGAATTGTTAAGAGGGCGATTCGATATGGGGTATTATAATTGGGCCAGTGGTTATTCTGCCGAGTTGAAATCGGCGATTTGATCTTGGCGAGTAATAATAGGGTGAGTGAGATGTGACGATTTGAATACGAGTGGTTTGGTAATGACAGGAAACTTGGTGCTAGATGGTATGGGCTAGATGAATATTGGAAGAGTTGCTATTGGCAAAGTAATAATGGCCGAGTTGTTATGGAGCGAGTTGAGTAGGGGCAGTCAAAATGGGGCGAGCAATAATACTGGGAAGAATATGGGGCGATTTGTTATGGACGAGTTGTATTGGGCGAGTTGGTATGGGCGAGTTAGTGTTCTTTAAAGTAGAGCTTCGAATTTAATCAACCCCCCCCCCCCCAATTTGATTTGTTTCAAGTGCGTCAAAGGTGTCCGCTTTCTTCTTTCACAAGAATGCTTAACGCAGTTGCAACATATTACGTGGGGAGCTAATGTTCTAAAGGGATAGATACTGTGAAAATTCATAAACTTTTTTGTCTGTACAAGGATGGCTTAACGACAGTATACAATTTTGTTAACAAAGTGCGCTTTTTGTTATGAGAGTGGTGCCAACTGTATTTGGTACTTGCACTGGCAAGGGACAAAAACGTTAGTGCACGACCAACGTAAGCGCCACTTACGTGGTTTTGCATTAACAAGAAAATATTGATCTCGCATGACGTTCTCCGCTTTTGTAAATTAAGTATTTAATACATGTATCTCGGAGAATATTAATTATATATACAAATCATTTCCTATTTCTACATGCTGTAATAGGGAAAAGTATGTCCTTCCTAAAAAATAGCCAAAAATGACTTACATTGGTCTTGCATTCAGCGCCGATATACAACCTAAACGTGATATTTTTGATAAGCTGATTTGCCCTAGGGTCAGTAACTATCGGCAATATTTGCCATAGTTGTCAGGCGAAGCTGCGATTACAAAAAAATACGGTGTCATGGGAAAGAAGAAAACCATGTGAGTGTTATTAACGTAGATTGGTGTAAATCGCAAATTACTCTCATTCAAGGACGGCACCCGTTTGTACTGATTGACAGAGCGATAACAGGCGCGGATCCAAGGAGTGGGCGGAGGGGCGCACCGGTGTTCTAGAGGGTAAAAAAAAAGAAAAGGGACAAGGAAAAAAGAAAGAAACAAGAAACTAGAAACAAAAATATGATAGGAAAAGTGACAAAAATGTCGAGAGTGGCGAGAAAGAGAGATAGATAGGGAAGGAGAGAGAGAGAGACAGGAGGGAAGAGAGAGAGAGAGAGAGAGAATGACAAGACAAGCGTTAAAGGCGAGCCCGTGCAAGCAATGGCAAACAAAGCTGCGAATAATAAGATCAAATGCGATGGCAATACAAATACGTTTTATATGGTGAATACCGGCGCCCCACCCCCCCCCCCGCCGAAAAAAATCACTGCGACAATGGCACCTACTTACGTTGGAAAATAATCTATGACCTAGTTTTGGGCGAGGGTAGCCGAAGGCTGAGACGCCAATTTCGTGGCGAAACACTTGTTCTTACATAGTGGGGCTAAATTCATTAAAGAAAAATATGCAAATCTCTGTTATACGGAGTGAATTTTTACGCAATTTTAAAATTAGCATCATGGTACGTGAATCAAATCTCGGGTCCGTTGATCTTCTAAAATATCCTTTATAATTACTTCCCCCTGCGTACAGAGTTGTGGCGTAAACTATATCACCAAACAAGATGTTGTAGACATTACTTTAAATCACCAAAAACCTAAACCAATGTTACCCTCAATACTCTCATATTCTAGACGAAATTAACAGAAGGTATGGTTTAAAAGCACCGTTACCACTAAAGGTGATTAACATAGAAAAACGCAATTGATTTCACAACTTTTCAATGGTTTCTATTCACTTTTACATCATTTTAATGCGACCATATGGAACGGGCTTTTGCTATTTTTTTCAGATGGTGGCAGTACAACTCGCAATGCAATGGTCAAGTAAAATGTTATCAATTAAAGCGGCAATGGACATTTCAGAAAATATGAAATTTCCGTCAATTTGCTCGCAAAATGATAGTCTGGTCATTGGAAGAATAGGATAGGTTTACACATAAAAATAACATATGCCAAACAGATGAGGGACATTAATCTGAGGCTAAAGACATCCAGGTAATTTGTAGGCGTACTTATAAGTTGACGTAACTTTAATAAACAATGTGTCTATTACATGATTATCTAAACTCGTACTCATCGAATTTAAAACCACAAAGGTCACAGGGACTGGTCTAACAAAGGTGCATTCCATGAGAATCAACTCTGGTGGGTTGTTTTCTTGTAGGACATGCCATTTTCCGCGTCCGCGCTGAATTAAGGTCCTATTATAAAAATGTTCTGTTTACCCATAAGCGGTAAACAGATTTTGGCTTAATAATTTCAGATAAAAAATTAAAAAAAAAAAAAAAAAAAAAAAAAAAAAAAAAAAAAATATCGATTTTGAAAAATCGAGAGGGCGCACTATTTGGCAAATGGTTTTTTTTATTTTTTCCCAGTGTCTACTTCAGCTATTTTAAAAAGTCGTTGGCACACACATTAGGTGACAACTCACTCAATATGTAGTCCGCACTCGATGAATCTAATTGGGTGTTTCCAATTCAAGACTACCTGTACAGGGTGACCCAGTAAAAACTTTACCCAAAAGAAAGGGAATATTTTTTTTCAATTTTTTTAATTGATATCTGTGGATTTATTTTATCAGAGAGAATGGTAATGAGCATCTGGCCTGAAAAAAATTTCATTTGGTGTGAGTGGTTCGCAATATATGGTCCACGAACAATTCAAGTCAGCCAAAACCAGATTGTCCACGGAGCATCATTTTTTTTAGGGTCATCGGAACACCCATCCACAATCCCAAAGGAACTCATGGACTGTACCAAGCCGTCCTGAAACACTGGGCATAATTGGAAATGCTCCTGCTCAGTTGGCCCCAATTTGGGGTGTTGAGCAGTAGCTCCTCACAAGAACAAATACATGATGTATGCCATGTGTTTGTATGAAATGATTATGTCCAATTAATTTCTAAGTTCTAGTATAAAATGTCTAGATATAGATTGCCTGGAGATATCTCGGTGATATATCCTTGTTTGCTTGATTGAATATA
The DNA here is from genome assembly GCA_023653785.1 of Ophioderma brevispina. Lineage (NCBI taxonomy): Eukaryota > Metazoa > Echinodermata > Ophiuroidea > Amphilepidida > Ophiodermatidae > Ophioderma > Ophioderma brevispina. The sequence goes on along the minus strand of JAMKCH010004824.1, from coordinate 132 downwards.
TGCAATCAGCAGCCAGCTCCTTAAACCAGTTAAAAAAACAAAAAAAAAAAAAAAAAAAAAAACAAAAAAACTTCATAAGCTTATAGATGTAGCAACGATGAAACTCATATATTCTCTTCTATGTTTTTATTT
>JAMKCH010004823.1:0-36471 GCA_023653785.1 Ophioderma brevispina | reverse complement strand
ATAAGAGTAGGGTGCAAACCCCTGACTGTTCCCAATCCGCCCCCAGTCTCGAAAGCGGGCCATGTTAGGAGCGTCCGTATCATGGATACACGCGGCCCCGGATCAGCTTACTCAGTTGAATAAATCCTGACATCACAAGTCATTACCAATGACTTGTGGACACGCTAAGAAGAAGATTTAAAAAATAAAACACTTTTAGTGAAAATCAAGCTTGAAAGCCTTTTATCGCCCATGCACTTTAGCAGAAGGGTGATTTTGTCATAGCAAAATCTGTCGGTGTCTGTCCATCCGTCTCTGCCTGTCCCCATCAGAGTACTGTGCAAAGTCTCTGAACATTCCCACTACTATTCAAATAACTTTCAAAAAAGTTTAATGCTTTCAAACTAGTCCTACTTACTCTTAAACAAATTCACATTAATTTCATACTTATGTGGGTAATGGTGGATGCAAGTAATATCCATGCAGTGTGTTATCACTATTTGTGCATATTAATGAGCTCATTTGTATATTTCCTCTGATTGACTTAACTAAAAAGTGTACGGTACGTTAGCTAAAAAGTAAACTCCCTCCAGGGGGATTTGCAAGTTTTAATTTGCAGTATTTTTCTTATTATTTCAACATTGAGATAACCATCACATTTTGCTCTGTGGAGTAATTTTGGCTTGATTGCCCTGGCACCTTTTTTGTTCTTTTAACCCAGTTTACTCAAGTGGAGCCTTTACTTTGTTCATTTCCTAATTGGTAAAAATTAGTCCACTTTTGTTTACAGTGGTCAAACATGGAAACCAGATGCAAGATCATGAGATTGTCAGTGTATGACAAAATCAACTATAACTTTGTTGGTGTCAATTGAAAACCATATTTGACAAGACCTACTCGCACACTGAAAAGGACTTATTCTTCATTGTTTCAGTGTCCTAGAGCTTAAACTTCTGTTTATGCTGACGTTCTACTCCTGGATTGTGCAGCACCCCATTTGATTCCCACCACCCCTGACCGTGTGAAATTAAAGACCGGTCTCCACATTTTTTTTCACAGACACACCATCCAGTTAAGTTTTTGTTTCATTGTCTTTCATGATGCAGGATTCTGTTTGAAGGGGTGTTTAACTGGAACCAAAAGGGACCCCTGTTTCAATGATAAAGTACATATTTTTCATGCCATCAGTTAACACTTAACTGCATAAGGGGTTTGCACTTCTGTTTGTGCATAAGGGGTGGGGGTTCTAGGGACCCCATTATGTAACCACTTTCCTAAAGGATTTTTAGATGAAATCCACCCCATGTTAGAAAGCTTCAGCGGCATCAACAATAAAGAAATTAAAACTGAAGAAAATTGTTCAGTGAGAAAACTAGGGGTTAAAACCTTGATTTTAGTTTTGCTTCAAAATGTGTGAAAAAGACACTAATTCGTTTATTTTCTAGACTTGTGCTGATTGCATTAATTGGTGAAGAATGAACTTAAATGTCTCATGCCATTTTATAGTTTTTAGGGTTACTTTTATAATTTACCATAGGTTTCTACAGTAAACCGCTATATGATGATTTGATTTGATTTGGCCCAAGAAAGCCTCGACAGGAAGCTTATTTCCATTGGGGTCCATTTTACCCTACTCTTTTCGACACTGACTGTGATGTGCACAGGTATGACTCTCTGTACATGGGACCGACTGCTTAACGTCCCCTCCGAAGGATGGGGTATTATCATGGTTCATGTATATAAAATATTATGGCACCAATGGCCTACTGTACTTTCCAAGATTTTTGATTAGTTATTTACTTTATGTCACTAGGTGTATGCATTATGAAAATCAGAATCACAGTAACTCTATTAAGATGTTTAATTTTTGTCATGGGCACTTCCGTTAGTGCATAAGGGAGGCTCCTAGGGACCCATGCCAAATAACACAAAAATGACGCAATAGGTTTGAATTTGTTTGCACCAATGCAAGCGCACCTAAAAGTTAGACAAATACAAAAAATATAAACCAAATATATGTAGCGTTAAAAATCACTGGCTGAAAAACAAAAAGGCCCCTAGGATCCCCACACCCGATGCAGTTAAGTGTTAATGTAAAGGGCTTGGGCAATACTTAGAGGGCACCAGAATTCCATTGTTATGAACTCTTTTATCATTTTCAAGCTTTAGAAATATTTATATTCCAGTAGCGCATCAACCAAAACCTCAATATTTTGCATAAAAAAACATGAATGGCCAAAATGTTAAATAACTGGTAAGATTGCTAAAATAATCAAGCAGAGCTCGAAGCTTATTTGCGTGAGAGTACCCATGGGGTGACTTGGGGATCAGTTACTGCATGTGTGCCTACATGCACGATTACTCCACTTTTCATTGGGTGGGAAAAAATGTAGTCAACAATACTGAGCTAGCCGACACTGATAGCCCTGCTCTCTGATAGACCTAATCCTCAATTGGAAACCATGGACAAATGCTAAATGTTGCACATTAAAGACTCTAGTATACAAATAACTGAAGCCTGGGCTTATGAAATCATAGATGGATGTTGTAACTTTAGCACTTGGCATCGCTAATGCCAATTTTGCCACAGGGATAAACTGTGCCGGAAATGAAAAATGTGCTTGATACTTTTGCATGTTGAAGGGATTGCAAAAATGAGTTTTAAAAAATGAGGACGAGCAAAAGAGATGATTGGGATCTAGTGCATATGTGTGTACATGTGTGCGTTCATGAGGGTGGGTTGGAGTGCATGTAATTGGGAGAGGAGGGTGACCTTTGATGGGAAGTGTGACAGCCCTGAAACTCCAGCATATTTCTAAGTGTCATTTCACAGAAATGTATGCTCATGTCTAAGGATTTTATACATAAAGTAGATCAATTTAAGTATTCCAAATTCATGTACGTGTACATTGAAAGTAGGAAATTTGGTGAGTTGGTGGATGTGTGTGTATTTGTGTGTGTGTGTGCACATGAGTGTGTGTGTGTGCACATGAGTATGTGTGTATGAGTGCAAGTGTATCCATGCATGTGTGTGTGTGTGTGTGTGCACACGTGCAAAAAACATTAGAATGCCACATCCCTGTATACCTTTTGGTGGTATATACCGTAAAATCGGTCTCAATAGAAACACACCATTAGATCTAGTAAGGCACAGCTCACAGAATTCTTGTTGAATCTGTGTGTCATTTGGACACATGTGGTGCAAACAAAATAACAGGTGGGTAATGACATAGCAGAGAGGAGAAGAATGCTATTTCTGTTAATATCAAATGGTCATGGGCTATTTTCAGGTTCTGAAGGTGTTTTTTATTTACACTGAGATTTAATCAAAAGAATGAGTCATTCAAATTTCCTGGTTGGTTGAAAAATGATGTGCAGTGCAGTGACATTACCTTTATATTTCCTAAATATTTAAAAAAAATATTTTCATCTGTTTTATACAGTGTCCCAGCAAGAATGCAATACTTTGACTTTAACCATTTTTTTAAAACTAGGAAAGATTCAATTTTAGTGTTTTAAGAACTTAAATATCTGAAAATATCAGAAAATCTGTGCTGTATAAAGTATGAAACTGAAAAGAAATTTTCATGCCAGATGGCAAAAAAGATTTCTAAGTACAGTTGACTTTTCAGTGTCATAAGACTACATGTATATCTGGATGTGCAATTACCACCCATCATTTTAAGTCATGTAAGGTAAAATGATTAATCTGGACCGATGCATCAAACCATGAAGGTAGCTATCTTAAATGATAGAGCTTTTGTCTAACATACATTTTTCTGAGGATACAAATTTCTCTATATTTGCACTTCACACGTTGTAGGACACCTACCGAGAACATTTCAAAGGTTTAGTGGACAAAAAAGTAGAAAGGAAACCAAAAACTACCTTTTGAAATTGTCTGCTGTCCTAATAGGCCTACATAGAGGAGCACACTATTGATTTTGTTGTGCAAGACGATAATATTAAATCATCTTTTATTACATTAAAGCCACTATCAGCGATTTTTTCAAAATGTAAACAAATCGCGCCCCTATTTTTCATCGAAGTCCATTTTTTTGCACTGTTGTATTGGAAACTGTTGTATTAAAGACCCCTGGAAGTGGCTAAGCGTAACACGTTGTATTTGTCAAGCAGTGACGATTTTTATGCTTTGTTTACTAATAAAAGTCGGGATCCGACTTTTTTTTAGGTCTAGAAACAGTCGTAAATGGCATCTTCAAGACCGCTTTAAAATGCTTTGGTGTCTGTTTTTCACAAAGAACTGTAATATAAGTTGTTGATATGACCTAACACTATCAATTTAGAGACAAAATGGGAATTTTAAATTTGGAAAAAAATGACTGATAGTGGCTTTAAAATGGCATTTCCAGCTTAATCACATCACATGATTTAATACATTGGTAAGCATTCTAAGTATGCAAAAATCCCGGTTTGGACAAAACTGGGGGCGCACTTTCCGGAAATCTCAGAATTTATGTTAATTTTTTCAGATAGTAAAAGTGATTGCAACATGGGTTCAATGTTTGAATATTTTTTTTGTGGTCACCCCTTTTAACTATCACAGCCATGTATAAAATTGTAAATGATAGACTTTATACATATATATGCTTTGAGGTGCTTGGCAAGAAATGCAATTCAACAGTGCTGATGTGTACACCTCAACCCAGAGACTGACAAAATGTATTAAATTTATCATAGTTGTGAACTGCATATATACTATATAGCAAAGCTTTTGTGAGTAGGCTATAGCAGGGATTATATTTGGTCACTGGCCAATGCGGGCCAAAAAAGCCTAAAAATTGCCATTTCAGGGCAAAATTACCTTGTTTTGCTTTTACTGTACATTTCAGAGCTGCTCAACCATGCACCATCAATTAGATATTGCTTGCTTGCAGGCTTGCCTATTAAAACCCCCTGGGCTATAGAGATGGTCAGTCAGGAGACCAGCATGTTTGAGTAAGGGTGTCTGCAACTCCCTAAATAAAATGCTTAGCAATGGCTTGAATACTGGAAAGATGTTTGTTTCCAAATATTTTATGTGTTGAAATGTGCCCAGTTGTGATGTCCCATTTATTTTTGGTTGAGGTCTATTTTTTCAAAGTGTTAAGAACCCACAGGCAGAAACTTTGATGTACACTACTGCAGTCACAAAGAAGTTTACATTATCTGTTGCATCTACTCTAAAACTCTTTCCATGTCATATTTTGTTTGAAAATTAGACCTGCATAATCATTTTTCACACTGTTGATATAAAAAGCAAAGCTGAAAGTCACCATATAAAAAAATCTTGACTAGTCATTTCTAATAATATCAGAACGCAGGAGGACTCCTTGTAAAGTGGAAAACAATTTTGCCCTCAAATCTGCAAATTACATGTGTGTTAGTGTTGATGCGGTTGCAGGTCGATTTGTTGTTTCATTGAAATGAATGGGATTCAGTGGCCTCCATAACACAAAAGGGATAGCATGTACTAAACAGTTCCTGAATCTGTTTGCTCTGATGAGTAAATATATTCACCTTGGACTACCAGCTGCTCATACCTTCATTGTGTGCCAGTCAGGTCATGGTTCACTAGCTCATTAACTGACAAATTATCTGCAAAAATTTCTCAGGGGTCATACAGGTCCATTTTATGAAAATGTACAGGTTACCATTCAAAGAAATATTTGCTATGTGAAACTTAGCCCCATAAAGATTGCCAGTACTAGCCATCCAACCCTGCCCAACTCCATGCTGGACCAGTGCTTCTCACATAAAAGGAAAGAGTAACAATCTTGTATCAAAGAAAGTATTTTGAAATTCTCTTTCAGATGGGGATGTGCTTGAAAATAAGAATGACATTAGTGTAAATCAGGGCTTTCCATATTTTAGGGATATCTGATATGTGAAATCCCATGGGGCAAAAAAAAAAAAAAAAAAAAACTTGACCACAGTTAGCCATGGATGTTATGCATGTATCTCCATTCAGTGTAAAATGTGTGAAAAACACAGTCTCCAGTTGAGTCTAGAAGTATATTTTACATTTTCCTGAAACATTGGCTGTTACTTTGTCATTTTTGTCCCTTGAAAATTCATTTACATACATCTCATATTAATACAGTAAATTTTCAGGAATGTATCCAATCATTATAACACACAGAAATAAAAACACTTTCAGTTTCAAATAGACTCCACTCCAATTTTGAGAACAGTGGTTTCTATAGCCGGGTCGCTAATGCGACCCGGCAAAAAGCAAAGCTGAAAGTCACCATATAAAAAAATCTTGACTAGTCATTTCTAATAATATCAGAACGCAGGAGGACTCCTTGTAAAGTGGAAAACAATTTTTCCCTCAAATCTGCAAATTACATGTGTGTTAGTGTTGATGTGGTTGCAGGTCGATTTGTTGTTTCATTGAAATGAATGGGATTCAGTGGCCTCCATAACACAAAAGGGATAGCATGTACTAAACAGTTCCTGAATCTGTTTGCTCTGATGAGTAAATATATTCACCTTGGACTACCAGCTGCTCATACCTTCATTGTGTGCCAGTCAGGTCATGGTTCACTAGCTCATTAACTGACAAATTATCTGCAAAAATTTCTCAGGGGTCATACAGGTCCATTTTATGAAAATGTACAGGTTACCATTCAAAGAAATATTTGCTATGTGAAACTTAGCCCCATAAAGATTGCCAGTACTAGCCATCCAACCCTGCCCAACTCCATGCTGGACCAGTGCTTCTCACATAAAAGGAAAGAGTAACAATCTTGTATCAAAGAAAGTATTTTGAAATTCTCTTTCAGATGGGGATGTGCTTGAAAATAAGAATGACATTAGTGTAAATCAGGGCTTTCCATATTTTAGGGATATCTGATATGTGAAATCCCATGGGGCAAAAAAAAAAAAAAAAAAAAACTTGACCACAGTTAGCCATGGATGTTATGCATGTATCTCCATTCAGTGTAAAATGTGTGAAAAACACAGTCTCCAGTTGAGTCTAGAAGTATATTTTACATTTTCCTGAAACATTGGCTGTTACTTTGTCATTTTTGTCCCTTGAAAATTCATTTACATACATCTCATATTAATACAGTAAATTTTCAGGAATGTATCCAATCATTATAACACACAGAAATAAAAACACTTTCAGTTTCAAATAGACTCCACTCCAATTTTGAGAACAGTGGTTTCTATAGCCGGGTCGCTAATGCGACCCGGCAAAAAGCAAAGCTGAAAGTCACCATATAAAAAAATCTTGACTAGTCATTTCTAATAATATCAGAACGCAGGAGGACTCCTTGTAAAGTGGAAAACAATTTTTCCCTCAAATCTGCAAATTACATGTGTGTTAGTGTTGATGTGGTTGCAGGTCGATTTGTTGTTTCATTGAAATGAATGGGATTCAGTGGCCTCCATAACACAAAAGGGATAGCATGTACTAAACAGTTCCTGAATCTGTTTGCTCTGATGAGTAAATATATTCACCTTGGACTACCAGCTGCTCATACCTTCATTGTGTGCCAGTCAGGTCATGGTTCACTAGCTCATTAACTGACAAATTATCTGCAAAAATTTCTCAGGGGTCATACAGGTCCATTTTATGAAAATGTACAGGTTACCATTCAAAGAAATATTTGCTATGTGAAACTTAGCCCCATAAAGATTGCCAGTACTAGCCATCCAACCCTGCCCAACTCCATGCTGGACCAGTGCTTCTCACATAAAAGGAAAGAGTAACAATCTTGTATCAAAGAAAGTATTTTGAAATTCTCTTTCAGATGGGGATGTGCTTGAAAATAAGAATGACATTAGTGTAAATCAGGGCTTTCCATATTTTAGGGATATCTGATATGTGAAATCCCATGGGGCACCTTAAAAGCAGTGTCACATTGATCATTACACAAAGCTTAGCTAGGCGAACCTTCAAAAATTTTGTATAGCAGTTTTTGACAATTTTATCATAAATGGGATGCTTTTATGTATTTAGCATTGTAACAATGTACAAGCCAAAATTTGTGTAGCAGTTACTTCAATATGGGTAGCATTTTGCTATGCTAAACCGGGGAATTTGCACATTGGATTTTACATAACAGGTGTAACTAAAAAAATGTAACTAAAAACAATAATGATTTTTGCACTCATGTAAAGTTTTCTATCAAAAATATCCACATCTGGAAGGATTAAGTTGAGAATTATATCAAATTTCAAATTTCCTGTTTGAGCAAATAGGAAATTCACTGTTTTTGTTGAAATAAAAGCATATAAAAAAATCTAGCTAAATAAAAGGTAAGAAATTTATTGAGTGTTTATTCTATATGAAACAACTATATTGATGTCCCTGGTACTGGTAGAGAGAGAGAGTACCAGTTCAAAAATCAGACCTTTCTTTGAAATCAAAATTTGTTGAAATAACACTTATTTGATAAAAAGCCTATAAATTGACTTGGGTTTAATTAAAATGTATTTCTTTAAGTACTGTTAGGAGGATCTTTCTTGCATCAGCATTTTACATTCATTATTTGACATTGTTGCTGATACATACTGGTCATTGAACTTAGCATTGGCAGTGAGATTATTTTAACTTGCAGTGATTGGGCCTGTCTTTTGGTTCAAAGGCTTAATTTTAGATAGGAAAGATAAATGAGTGCTTATGAATTATATGAATCATTTTGTGTCATCAGATTTTGCATAGCATCTTTTCAATAACGTTGATGTGAAATAAAGCTAGGACAGCTGTTATATGGCCATTTGTATAGATATTTATTCACAGTTAACTACTAACATTATTTTGATTAATAAACACAACACAAAAAGTAAGTCCCCATCTAAACAACTGCTCATAATATCTTATTTAGGAGCTCTGCCAAAGTTATGACTAGTCAGTAAGATTCTATGATTGTTAGATAACTGCTTGGTGAAAATTGGCGACATCCCATACTGTCATGGCCGACTGAGCACAGATCAAAGACAAAAAAGAGCCATTGTTCAAAAGTCACGAAGTGCACATTCATTACTTCATTGATGACAACAGTGAAATCTTGAATACTTTCTTTTGACACTTATTCAGAGTATTGAAATCTGAATGCTGGACGGTAGTCGTGGAAATTCTTCATTCATTGTTGTACAATATGCTACTACAACTGTTTGCTTATGGTATGCCTGTTTTCTTCTGCATGACGACACACCATGCAGTCCATAGAAGGAAGATCAAACACATTCATGGCTCCTTGTGAGGACATCCAAGGAATGATGTAACCTACAAATTCGCCAGACCCTCAATTTCCACAAGCATCTTTTGGGAAAGCGTTTCTGTATGTCAATGCACAGAGTACACTGGATGACTTAACATGGTTATAAGAGGAATGGGCTGCTATCCCTCAGCAGTGTCCAACTGTCTGAACAGACTCATCAATACCATGTGTAACTGATGTCAAGAGGTCCTTTAACAAGTGTGGGGGTTACATACATTGTGGAACAGTACTTAACTTTTACGGAGCTGTTCGTCAATCAACTGAAGTTTAATGATATCGTTTTGTGAATTTTGAAAATGCCTCTTTTTCTTTAATCTGTGCTTAGTCAGCCATGAAGTAACGAATGCCTCTAATTTTGGACAAAAGTTAACTAACACTCCCAAGAAAATATTATTACTGTCCTGACCAGTGTCATGACTACATTGAAATTAGGAACAGTTTGTTTTGAGGGGGACTTGCTTTTTGTGTTGTTTATATACAGAATAGCTGAGATAGCCACTACTTGTAGTGCCCGCTTGTGATAAAAATGATTCACATTGACCTTACAAATCAACATTTGCAGCCTGGCATTGCAACATTTACAGCCAGACTTTTGTAATATTTCATACCCGTTTCTAGAAACTGGCATTTTCACTCATTATCAATGAGATATTATTCAAATTACTTCATGCTATCTAGAAACTTCTCCATGCAAGTGTGGTATGATGAAATCGGACAATAACTACTTTACGCACGGTGCTTAAATTTTCCCGAGATGATTTAACGTAGGCCTATCATATTCAGTTATTGGTTCAGATTTGATAACCGTTTTCATTTTCTATTTGGAGAGAATGTGTTTCTTCAAAATAATAGGTATTTACGTAGGAATCCTACCCACCCAGTTCCCCATTCCCCCAGTAAAACAAGGGACCATCTGTTGGAGGAATAATGTGATACATTAAATACCTATATAACCATTTTGGCATGGAGCAGCTGTGAAGGCAGACATTTCTTTGCATTAGGTCTGATCCATGAATAGCTGTAATTGTGTATTTTATTTATGAGCGAGTCCACGGTAACGGAATGACATTGGGACTCAAAATTGCCACTTTCAGATGTGTTTATTACACATATTTGAATCGGTTAGAGCAAACCAAATACAACTAAAACATGCCAGTTACCCATACCTTCAATTTGTACTTCAGTTGTTTCCAAAATCATTATTGTTTCGGAAATATGCATATTAAGGAGGCTGGTAACGGAATGACGGTAAAAATTGACATGGGTTTTACACCTCCCATACATTTTGCAGAAACTCTGAATTTATGAGGCAATATTATTTTAAATGTAAACAATGGTCATCCTTACAGTCTTATCTTATTACACATGAGTTTTGAAAAAATCTTATGTTATTAAAAATGCAAAACATAAGGCAAAAGCATTTGGTAACAGAATGACAGGTAACGGAATGACGATGTCCTACCCATAGAAACATGTACAAAATTGCTTGAGTGACCTAAATTCAGGAGGGCAAATCTCACCACAAAGATGGGGCACAATTTTTACAGTTGATGCATTGGTTACATCATGTCTTTAAATTTTTTTGAGAAAACAAAATGTTTTAATATTTTTTATTTATTTTAGGCATACCGACGGTTTGAAATACAGCAATTTACGCTTAAGGTTGCTGAATTTTGCAGGCATGTTTTTGAAAAAAGTAGGGATAAACTTATTGGTCATATGGGAAATTGTTTTTAGTTGTTTTAAGTGTTATGAAGCCCTGGGTGGTGGTATGTAAGAAATTTTTTTTCACCCCGTTCCAGATGATTGCATTCCATTACATTTGGTTAACGGAATGGACGCACTTTTACTTACATGTAATTAATTAACAAAGGGGATATAAGTGAAAAAAATGGCTCATTATTGTTTGCTGCTACCTATTCTTACTTGAATCTGAACTTTGTGTACATGCCTACCACCACTTTTAAAATTAAAAAATATGGTATTTTTGGTAAAAGAATGACAGAAATCCTGTTTTGGAGTCACTGAGTGTAACAAGTATCAAAACAAAAATGAAAGTTGATATAACTTTTAGCACTCATTTGTCTAATACAAACTAAATATGACATATTAATACCTACTTGTCTTTTGGAATGAACTTCTTTTCCTTCCACTTTTAATCACAATTTTTAACAAAAGGCGAAAAAAAATCCATATTTTGTTATACCGTAATGTATAAAAATTTAGATTTAGCTCATATCTCAAAAATTTGGTCGATAAGCTTCTTTAGACAGCAAGTATTGTTCTGGCATGAATTTGAATTTTTGGATCTAAGGTGACCGTGCTTGGAATTGCATATAATGCGTGTTGTCTGTGACAGCAAACAGCGCATAGAGATTGCTGTGAGATGTGTCTGTGTCTGTATTTGTCTGTGGTTAAAAATGTTGACCCAAAAACAAATTGCCTGCTGTTTCTACACATGTTGTGTGCACATTTTCATGACACTTAGATACAATGGTCACAATGCGTCCTTGGGTAGGGCCCACATGTTGGTGACCTCATTGACCTTAATGAGCTCTGGACTTTGTCCGTATTCACAAACCGTTGATAACAGACAACAAGACAACACTTCGGTGAATGCGTATGTTCCTTTGATAAACATCTGCTGGTGCATGGCGGAGGTTGTTTTCATGATACATCACTGCTTGATAATAGGGTCAGCTACAAAAAATTGATTTTAAAAGGTCGTATTCTTGGCAAGTAAGTTTGTGTTATGAAACCTAAATGGAAATTCCTTCTCAAACCCAAGGTCTTAATATCATGACAAAGTATAGTCGTAAAAAAAATTAGGCAAATACATGTTTGTATGTTAGTTGATATTGATAACAATAAATGCAGCTTAGTATTGGTTTATTACAGTATATTGCAATGTTTTGTACATGTTTTGCTTTATACTATATTGCCCATGTGGCATTCAATACAATCCTTGTTAAATGCATTTTGCCATTGTAAATGGTATTTTACACCAATAAGCTAGGCACTTACTGTATAGGCCTATACAAATGAGAATAGACGCATGCCCTCACCATAACACATTTAATATTATATTTGGGTGCAAGTATATTATTTTGTCAATGTGGTAGTTTAAGAATAAATGTATTGTCAAAAAAAAAAAGCGGGTTCGGCTGTCCGTTTGCGTTTAGCAGCTGATTCATTGTGCCTTTTCAGTCAATGGAGGGCTAATTCTTTTGTGTTTCAATGACCCAGTGTGGTGTGTTTGCACATGTGCATGCGTGGCCACAGTCTAGCTATTATGCAAAGTGTGGTCAAATGTGTTGGGTGAAGGCTTATCATGTAGTTCATGTGATGTGATGGAGGAGGTTGTGTGGCCTATCTTATTAAATTGTTTTTTTTGTATTTTTACCCTATTTTGAATTGCACATATCATGCTATGACGGATTGTGGGGATTTTATGAAGTCTACTATACATGGTACGGGGGGGGTACTTTATTATTGGAAATAATTTTTGGCTTTTTAAAAAAAATAGTTCAGTTTTGTGAAATAGTAAGAGCTTTCAAATTATTGTGAAATGTATGGAGTGTGGGATTCATGAAAGGAGTTTACTTTTACTCTGGTCATGATATGTTTAATGTTTTATGATGATACCAAAATGAGCATAAAGACACAATGTTTTGCTATCTCAGGAGACGTACATCATCTATTAAATTAAAAAACCTAATCTGACAGAAGGCTTGTTTACTGTACGTTAGTAGACATTAAAAAATTGTGTATGAAACTGCCAGAAACGGTGAAGTAAAACAGCATTCACATGTTCGTATGAAATGAAAGGCAAGGTTCGGTGTAGCTGTGTATATTTAAATTGTGATCAGGCTTTTAACAGCTGCAAGTTACAGATTTAAACACAAGAGGACAGTTGTATATGCATTTGACATTGTTGACATACAAACATTGTCATTATATATTCAGTTGGAGTTGACTATGACTCCTGCCTAAAGAAGAACATGCTTATCCTACCGTAGGAAATTGATAAACAGAAATTAAACACTTTATCAGTGATAAGTATCCTCAAAAAAATTGATTTTAGAATTGGTTGGGATATTTTTCCTGGTTCATTTTGACATTGGATGTATTAAAAAAATATCATAGGGTTAGCAGTTGAGCAATAGATTTCCTCATTCGATTTCACAGCTGGATGGTCCAAATTTGGGCCATTTTGTTGTATCATTTATTAAATAATATTTGGGTACTCTGTTCATTATTGAATTTAAAGATTACAGTCATATTACAGCAGAGTGCAAACGGTTTGGTGATAACTTGCAGATGTCTTAGATGTATCATTACAAATTTGCAGAAAATATTTCCTTTTGAGTAACAAATTACTAAAGGTGGACAGGAGGAGATCTTCTGAGGATACAAATTGTCTCTCAAATTTCACTGGATCGATTGTAGTTCCCCTACCGAGAACGTTTCGAAAGTGTATTGAACAAACAAGTACAAAAGAAAAAGAAACGCAAACCTTGTTTTGAACTTGCCCGCCTCCACCCATAGAAAACCATGCTTTGATTGTGTGTCGTGCACGACACCAAGTATTAATTCATCATCTTATTACATAAAGATGGCGGATTCGGCTTCTTATTTCACGTCAGGGTGTGATCTAAACATTGGTAAGCATCCAAAATATGCAAAAAAACGGGGTTTCGACAAAAATTGGGGGGCCTCTTTCTGGAATCTCCTGTCTCTTTAATGTAGTGTATTTTATGTTGAACTCATTTGAAGTTTATCACAGTAATGGTAATCCTAACAATTCCACAATTGGGTGGAAATTTCATTTTGTGTCATCAAAATGGGTAAAATGGGATGGTTATAAAAATAAAAACCTACTAAAAAACAATAAAAAATTTGCCAGTGTCTATCTGTAAAGGATTTACTCTTGAATTTATAAATAATCGTTTTATTTGATATGTATGCTAATAGACCATAAAAATGCATTGCACTGTACAAGTATTAGTGATTATTATGGCAGGCTTATGGTAATCTCCTCGCATAGCATACATATATGATTAGGGATGTTATGTTTCATGCCAATTTCAGGGCTTCATTCGGCTTCTTTGTGAGGTTTTACTATACTACGTACTAAGAAGAATTATTCGACAGATACTCATTACATTAGACAGCTCAATTGGATTTGGCTTAAAATAAAAATGTTGGATTTTCATTGAAATTTAAATTGGTTGGGTGTTTTTCTACATTGAACAGAATAAAATAATTATGACTGTTTCCATGTAGACAATGATGTTAAGGCTAACTTCCCATCATATAATTATAAATCGGTTTGCTGGAACCCTAAAAATTGTTTATAAAGGTAATATGTCTATTGTGATAACATTAATTTCCACAGGAACATCACATACCATTTTGTTCCTCGTGTAAATGAATTCTTCTCTTTCATATGCAAAAGATAGAAAATTGTATACCCTCGGCCACACTGGAAAATTTTGCCCCTTGAATGGAGCGCCATGGGGGTATGTCAAATCAAGGGGAGGTGGGTTGTTTGAAGATGATTTTGTTTTACATTGCTAATAGACGATGTGAGTCAAAAAACTGTAATCTGCAAGTGCAAGTGAAATTTGAATTTTTAATTAAGACTTCCGATCTTCTAACCTACCACTGATGACCTATCCACCCATGTGGGAACAGAATCTGTGGCACATGACAACAAGGCCTGTTGACAGGGCATGGAATGACCCATAAGCTTAACATAATATATAGTTAATACAATGCCAGTTACTGAAGACAAATTGATATATAAAAAAATTATTAAAAACAAAACTAATTAGGACTTTGAGGTACTATAGCAAAATGGTAGAAATTTTGAATTAATTTTTTTGTTTTCCCTTTCCCGCCTTCAGAAATCGGTCTGCAGATGAGATGGCTGCAAAAACGCAGCAGTAAATCGCAGTGGTATATGTTCTATTGTAAGTATCCTCATGTATGCTTCAAAGAGGGCAGACTACTGCAACTTGCCGGGGGGGGGCCACTTTTATTCAAAGGTGGACACAATGCCGGAACAAAAAAATGCGTAAAAAAGGTCCTTTTTTCCAACATGTGACCCATGTCTGGACTACACGGCTACAGTGCATTAGGGTGTCAAAAAAACGGCAAAAATTTGGGGAAAGGGTACGTTTTTCTTAACCATGACATGTGTTTTAGGGTATGTAATATCCACATTCAAAAGATAAAATATCGTCAAAAAGACTGTAAATCCGAAGTAAAGCAAGGCAAGATAATAAAAGGTATGTATTAACAACTATTGCATGCTTAATCTTGTTTAGGGTAGCAAAAATGACAAAAAAAAAACACTTGTTTAGGGTGCATTTTGTCAAGGCCATGTTATGTATCATATCAGCTTTGAATATAATAAAAGGGGAACTTGGGAACTGATGAAGAATAACATGCACAACAGGTGCTATGTGACTGTGTACATTTTGATTGAACAAGGCACACAAAGAAGTGCAGTCAGTAACAAAAGGATAATTTCCTCTATAGTGCTAATCAGAGTAAATAAATAGTTCATAATACATTGATAGCAGCTTGCAACTATTTGACAAAATAAAGTTAGGTTATTGAAGGCTAAGGTTGAAGATAATGTCCACTGATGGTCAGCTGGATTAGCAGATTGGAGATGCGAAACATCCTTATCCTAACTCGGGTACAATAATTTTGTCATATAATTTGATATTACCTGAAAAGCTCATGCTTGGAGTGACCATCCTCTTTCTTTGGTGTTATCAAATGATAAGACCAAAATCAACCTAATAAGGACAAAATCTGATATTTAAGGCATTACTGTTCATACAGACACTCTCAACAAGATGTCATTGAATGACGATTCATATCTTCGAACACTTTAGTTTTTCCAATTCCTAAGAATTTTTTCAATTGCAAAAATGACTTGTGAGAATTCTACAGACTTATCCTTCACTTTTAAGCTATCCTGCAAATTTCAAATATTTTTACTCTTTCAGGAGATTGTCTTTAACATAGAGATAGATTAATAAAAGGCTAGAGATCGTACCGCCCTCTATATTCAACAAGCTCACTGGCAGATGCTTAAATGTTACCGCCCAAGCCCATTACACATAAATCGTACAGCATGGAAAATGCACAATCAGTTTATATTGATCCTTAGACATCCAAGAACATCGTCAGGCATGTGGTTTGTTCAGAGTTTACTGTCGCAAAGATCGGGCACAATGTAATTTGCAGATTTTCAAAATGGCTTCCAAAATAGCATAGGCTATAGTATGTTCGTAGTTGCTATGGCAAGTGTGATATTTTTTAACAAAGTAGTAGTGCGCAGTTCTAATATTTGTATTAGTATGGAACTTTGACCTCAGCAGGTGTGAAAACCGTGTAAAACTCAATTTTTTGAAAAATGGGGGCGCTCTTCAAAGAAATGTGCTAATATTGCTTTAAGTAATTTTCTTGTGTGTGTTTTTTTTGTATGCAGGAGTGTGCAATTTCCTTGTTTAAGAGGATTTCCTTGTTTTTAAAATTTGTTAGTGCCAAAAGTTTAGCTTTTTCTTTGATTTTCAGCCTGTTTTGGGCATTTTTACTCCTTTTTTCGTCTCTTTTCCCCTTTCCCTCATTTTTTGTCTGTGGCCTCTCACACCCCTGTGTATGTAAGTGTGCACATATTGTTTTAGAAATTATTGCAGTGGTTTTAGTGCAAACTTAGGAAACTGAATGGAAGGCATTTGAACTTTGAATTGTTTACAAGTGAGTTCCCTTGCAAATCTTGTAATGTGATTAATCCTTGGTTCAATGCAAAATAAATTTAAATTCAAAGGTCATGTGTAAGGGTCTTTGTCACAACCTTGGGTTGAATGCATTACACTTTAACTTCTTAATGTGATGTGAAGATGCTTTAGGATGCAAGTTTTTCTCATTCTGGCTGTAGAACATTTCGAAAGCTTATTGGATAAACAAGTAAAATATTACAGGAAAACTGTAACCTGCCTGCTATCATAATTGTCCTTAAAGAAAACCATGCTTTGATTTTTCTGTCATGCAGGGTTGGCAATTTCCCGGGAAATACTATTTCCCACCTAGGGCGGGAAATAGCAGGAAATACCGGGAAATACTTATATAATATTGGATGGCTGAGGTTGATAACAGAAAATATCGCCCGAGCCTAGATCAAATATCAGGCGAGTCGAAGACGAGCCTGATATTTTCTTGGAGAGGGCGATATTTTCTGTTATCGGCCGAAAAAGTCATCCAATATTATTATTATGCAAGAAGAAGCTGATTAGACCAAAATAGTTTTAAAATGGCTTCAAAACTAATAAAAAGACAGTATTTGCTTGACGAGTTGCCCAATATTTTTGCGTATTGTGCAGTGTTGGGCGGTACGCGCTACTCGCACTACAGTATTGCACATCAGATGCATAATAATGGGAAATACCGGGAAATACCTGGTCGATACCCGGGAAATACTATAGGATGTAAGCACAATTTGAAGACCTCATGGGGGTTATAACCTCAAATAACTATATTTTACAGTTATAAATGTTGTGGTGATAATCTGGGTATGTTTGAAGGGTTTAATTCAAATTCAGCTCCACTCCACTAATTGGTTATAGTAAACCAATAAGAAGTATAGTATTAATTTTAGATATTCTGATGAGGCTACCCTGGGTGTGGATCTTAACATTATTTTGACAATCAGACCTTCATCTCTGAGCTCAATTGCTCCAGAGCTCTATCCTACAGCTCAGCTTTCCTCAACAGAGTTTCAGGAGCTCAATAAATTGAGTCCTTATTACTTGAAAGGCCTATATTTTGGATATGACATGCAAGTAATCAAGCCCCTTGTTGTGTACCTATAAAAAGTGAAGGCCTCGACAATACATAGGTGTTTGGTTCTCATCAAAAAAGGACCAGCTACACTAGAAATGAATGATAGAATTAGAATAAAAGCTGCCATGCAGTGAAGGATGTTCTGCATCCAGCCAGTTCTAACTTGTGCATGTATACTTGTGATACACTACACTTTCTGCTGGCAAAGTTCCATTTCTTTACCAGGACCTACATTGTGTGTATTGAGTGAATATTTTCTATCTGTGGCTATTTAGCCACTTACATTATGTAGTAATTTTGATGTATCAAATAATTGTTGAGAGAAATGACTGTTTAAATTGAAATGTGCAAGAATCTGCAAATCAAAATAGTTAGTGATCAAATGAAAACACCATCAACCCCCATTTATTGCATGAAAGTGCTTACTTGTGTTTGTTAGTTAATTTTCATGATATTTTAAAGAAAATAAAGTTTTGAAAATGTCATTTTTGAGTATTTCCCGGTATTTCCCAGTATTTCCCGTTTTGGCCCAAATATGCCTGGTGGTATTTACTGGTAAATACCGGTATTTACCCGCCCGGTATTTCCCGCCCGGTATTTCCCGGGGCGGGAAATACCGGCCAACCTCTGCATGACAGAAAAATACTAAATCATCTTATTTATACATAAAGATGGAAAGACGGTGTATTGGCTAATTCACTTCAGGTGTGAGCATTGATAAGCATTACAATAAGCAAAAATTCCGGTTTGAAATAACATGGGGGTGCTTCTTTCTGGAAATGTCCTTATAGATCAAGTTCTCTTTATCGAATGCAGAGGCCATGCTCTTCTTTTTCTATTAGTTTTCCTGCGGTGGGGTACTAAATAGATTGAGGCAAGATATAGAGCTCATTTTGCCAGGATCTAATGTGTGACATCAGCCCTGATAGTGTCCATTAGGTTTTTACAAGGGTTAATTTGTGACCTGTACTTGGATGCATGATCTGCCTGAGGAAAATTTATAAATTTTAAAGCTGCTTTGTTTTTTATGCTAAATGTAGCCTTTTTGGATTGTAGCTTTAATTGTTTAAAAATAAGGATTTTGTTTCTTGGGTTCTCTACAAATGGATCAACTGAAATTGCAGTGTAATGTAAAGTCAAAAGGGTTTAATTACATTTTAAATAGTTATTCAACTATAATTACATGTGTGCATACAAGAAGTTGAATGATGAAAGTTCTATTGTAAAACTTAAAAGGGGGGGGGTGGCGATTTAATAAAGTTTTCATATTCATTGGATTACCTTGACCCCAAAACCCAACTTCTAAAGTTTCGTGCCAGTATTTCAATCCTTTTTAATGTGAGAGCGAAAGATGTGATTTTGTAAGCCCCATAGAGTACTGTGTAAATAATATTGGTTGACCAAAATGGGGCACATTTTTGCTCATATCATCCAAACCAAACATCTTTTAGCCCAAAGTTTTCACAGGGTAAATGAGAAAAATAGTAGCTTTCTGTAGACACCAAAATATTGACCACTTTGTTAAAGTCTGGCATTCTGGGGATGAGACTATTTGCAATCGGAATATGCACCTTTAATATTATGTTAAGAGATACTGAGAATCCTCCCTTTTTGCAGTAAGAATATTCCTGTGAATTAAACAATAAAAGATGGGACTTGTTGTACAGTATTTCCTATCAAATATCATGGGTTAAAAATGTATTTAGCCAATCTAAGATGGTAAGAAAAGCTTAAAAGGTTTGTACAGATATATAGGTCTATTTTGATTGATTATTCAGAGGTTATTATCATGTCATGAGCCAATCAAACTAAGGATAATAATAATAATAATACAGCCATTTTGTTTTTGTTTCGTTAACCATGATGCATAAACAATTTAAATAGTGGCTTCTAAAATTTTAAATAAATATAGCAATAAATTGGGTAGTATTTTTTGTGGTTCCTTTGTCCAGACAATGTATTTCCAAATTAATTTGTACAGGAAAATGGATTCTGGATCAAATATATATCAGTATGTATTATGTAATTGGTCAAAGAAACATTAATTCTAATAAATATTTTTATCTAAAAGTTATTATCCCTAAATTATATTGTTAACATCTTTGAACACGCTATGTCCGACGGCATTGTTTTTACCAATTTATACTCGCCAAAACCTCGGTGTTCATTTCCCTTATTTTAACTTAAAAACATGTTAAAATGTATTTTTGTTTCAAACTTGATTACATTATAGCTACATATGTAAATTTATTCAAATCTACCAATTGCAGCACCAAACTCATCTTTTCTAGTGGTCAGATTTAAAGGTGCAACAAGATATTTTAGAGGCACCCAAATATTGTGTCATAATAGTAATTTCATATAGACTAGATACTCAATAGATTTGGCGACAGAAATGCCTTAAAAGAGAGGTAAAAGGTGATTCTAATTTGCTTATATTTCAATATAAAACATAGGCTAAATTTTGTATTTGCTCCCATACGAAATTAGAAATTTCAAAGAAACATTTCTCAGCTTAATCCTTTCAGATGGGATTATTTTTGATGGAAAGCTTTACATCAGGGCAAAAATCTCTTGTTGCACTTTTAAGTAATTTACATAATAAATGACCAGGGGCCATAATTACCCCCAAACTGGGTATTATGCAATATGCAAATTAAATGAATGAAATAAATGAAATTCTTATAGTTTTGTTGTATCAATGGGGACTGTTATGACCCTCTTTGATATGAAACCCATTAAAAATAGTAATTATGTAGCCCATAAGTATCATCCCTGCCAATTTAAAGCAGCCATGCCACTTTTTGAAGCCGTTTGCATTGTTGCTCCACTAAATAGCCCCCATATCTTGTAATTTGATATGCTAATTAAATATTTTACACTAAAGAATAGCTTAGTTTACTCTATCATACTCGTGAAATTAAATCTTTATTACTCAAACTTTATATGAAGATACCCAAATAAAGGCTCAGGGGCCATAAATTACCTGGGCCATAATTACCCCAGTCTTCCCTACCTGTATGTAAACACTATTTTGAAAAATATCATGCCCTGTGTTAAATTACTATTGAAATGATTGCTACAATTAGTATTTGCAACATTATCAACTATTGATTCCAGCAAACATATCATGAATCATTTCAGGCCTCTTGCAGGCGATGACACATCACCCCAAAGATGCCATTTTAGAAATGCGATCGGTCTGACAATAAATGGATGACAGGTTTCTCTGTTTCGTTCACACACCATTTATTGTAAGATCTAACAGATAATTTGCCTAAAGCACCATGTTATATTTAAAAAAGGAAAAGAAATTGAATATTGGGACATATGTTAAAGTATCAATTTCTGAGTGTCATTTGCATATTTTATGATTATGGTGATCTGTCATAGCATGGTGGTCAGTGAACAACACCCAGCATAATGCTAACAGATATGTGGGATCAGCAAGGAAGTCTCTGTGGTCATTAAGCATCAAAGGGTCTGTAATGTGAGAGCATTAAAGCATATTTTTTTTGCCAGCTTTAGTGAAGAAAAAATTGTTATACTATTTGTTTTTTGGTTCAATGTTGACCAATTAAACAGATTATTTAATTAAACTTTAATTGTTCATTAATGTGCAATTAATGGCTATCGTTGAATTTGAGCTTCTCTAAATGAATTGGGGCTTTTCCAATGTTAGAAAGTTACCCCCAAATTTATGCACTTTCTCAGAGCACCAAGTAAAATGTCACACATTGAAAGCTAAATATTTTTTATGATTTTTTTTGTTTTGTCTATGCTATGTTTGCTTGTCATATTGCTGCATCTTAAAACTTTCTTTCTAACCTTTTCAATGTACTCAATTGTTTCTTTGATCTATCCTGTTCCCGTTAAGCCAAATGTGTAGATGAAACGTCTAATTTTCCGGCAAGTTGTGATTTGTGATTTGTACCGGTGCACATTCCAATCATCATCGACCCCCCACAGGCCATCAATTGTTACCCCCCTCCCCCCTATTTTTTTTTAGTTATCCCACAAAGCTTGCGTTAGTTCAATGCCATACATTTTATTCCTGCTGGCCATTGTTCACATTAAAGGTGCACCGCGAGATTTGAGGCACCCAAATATTGTTGTTCATAATAGATCAATTTCATAGGGATGAGACACTACTCAATAGATTTCGAATTACCTTGCATTTTGCTACAGAAATGTCTCAAAAGAGTGAAAAAAGGTGATTTTGATTTGCTTATATTTCAATATAAAACAAAGGCTGAACTTTCGTAATTGCGCCTATACGAAATTAAAATTTCACAATTTTGTCCAAAGAACATTTCTCAACTTTATCCTTTCAGATGTGGATCTTTTTTAATGGAAAGCTTTACATCATAGGGCAAAATAGAATTTTCATATTTTTTAGGGCCCTGTTATTTGAAATCTTCTCTTTCGCTTTCACCTTGAAATGCAAATTGTATTTCAAATTATCCTTAGAAATTGAAGTTGTGTAACTTTGTTCAAAATGAAAGATTACTTTTACCACCCTTTTTAAGAATCAGCATTGTTCTACTACGAAGATACAAAGGAGTTTCAGTACTGCAACCAGTCTGCCAGAGAGATAATCAAATGCTTAACATTACATGTTGATTGTAATGTGGCAATAGACTTGCTGCAGTGCTACCTATACACTAATTTCTGTTCTGTAGCCCATTATTTCTGTCCACATATAGACATCCAGCATGTGCTGGGTTATTCCTCCCATGTAATTTGTAAAGATTTATTCTAGTGTCCAGACTTCATGAGTTGTTATAGAGCGCAATATTCAGTCAGGCATATAAATCCCTCACGAAGTCTTGACACTAGACTAGTCTATGCCATATTGCACACTAATGACCCTTTCTGATTTGTCAATGCTCGTGCCGCAATACCCCATTTGATGTGGCTGTCAATGTTGGTCCCGATTTGATTCAACTGACCATGTTGTGGCCACACAGTATAATAAAGCCAGTGTTTGACTATAGAAGGAAAAATAATACGCTTCTTAGTACTATCCAAGCTACGTTAAGTGCAATTTTGAATCCATAAGGGCCTGTTTTATGACCTGTAAAAACTTGACTATCACTAACATAAACAAGGTAAACAAGGCGGTTCGCGAACCACCAAGGTCCCCCACCGCCCGTCGCGATAGTAGATGGAGGGAAATATATTTTAAGATCACAAGGGAGAATTGTGATGGCAATAATGGTTCTCAACCACTGAGGCACCGCCATAGCAGTTGCAATTTGCCGGTATCAAATGTTTGACTACATTGCGCATACAATCTATTTGTAGTTATTTGACCTTAATATGACCCTACTTGAACTTGAAATGACCTTCACAATTTTCGGTTTAGATGTGACCACATCCACAAGTTGTTCATGACCTAGCACATGTTGAGTTAGTTGACCTTGAATACCCCCACGACCTTGAAATTACCTTCAAAATTTACGGCAATGAATGCATACTACACCATCAGTTTTCATGACCAATACTCCATGTGTAGGATTTGAACCTGATGACCCCACATGACCCTTGACACGACCTTCAAATTTTGTTGGCACTGAATGTTGACCACACCCCCAGTTCATCCACCTACTACCACCTACTTGGTGTTTGACCTTGAATGAACCCCTCCGACATGACCTTGAAATGACCTTCAAATTTTCCGGCACTGACTGTTGACCACCAACCCCAAGTTTCATCATCAGCCTACCACAATTGACAAGGCTATAGCAATTAATTCCATTTGACCTTGAATGACCCCACATGACCGTGAAATGACCTTCAAACTTTTTCAGCACTGAATGTTGACCACAATCAACAAAGTTTCATCATCCTACATCCTACCACCTCTACTTAGTGGTTTGACCGTGAATTGACCCCACATGACCTTGAACTACCATCAACTTTTTGGCACTGAATGTTGACCACACCCACCAAGTGTTCATCATCCTACCACCTACTTAGTGGTTTGAACCTTGAATGACCTCCGCTGACCTTGAAATGACCTTCAAATTTTCCGGCACTGAAGGTTTACCAAAACCCCCCCAAAACCAAGGTTTCATCATGGCCTACCCAATTGACAAGGGCTATAGCAATATTAATTCCATTTGACCTTGAATGACCCCACATACCTTGAAATGACCTTCAAACTTTTTCAGCACTGAATGTTGACCACACCCACCAAGTTTTCATCATCCTACCACCTACTTAGTGTTTGACCTTGAATGACCCCACCAGAACTTTAAACGACCTTCAAATTTTCGGCACTGAATGGGTGCCACACCCACCAATTTTTATCATCCTACCACAATTGGACAGGGCATATAGCAATTTGATTCACATTTTTGACCGCATTTGACCTTGGACCATGACAATCGCCCCACCTCCGAACTGCATACACCTGTCTACTTGGGTGACATCTATGGTGCGACAGATGGGCACTCATACTTGGTTAGATCAAAAGATATCAGGTTTACAAGGCTTATATCTGCTATTTTTGACAAAATTGACCATATTTGACCTTTGGACACTATGGCACATGACCCACCTCCGAATCATCCACGTCTCTTGGGTGACATCTTGGTGCGAAGATGACACCCTATGCTTAGATCAAAAGATAGTCTATAAAATAGCCGTTTTTGACACATTTGACCCTATTTTTGACCATATTGACCTTTGACCTATGTCACTGACCACTTTACATCCCAGCCAACGCCTATTGAGATGCCATCTATGTGCGAAGATGGACACCCACACTTGCTTAGGGCTACAGAGATAGTGCTTGGACGCAACACGCACACACACACACACACGCACACCCACACACGGACGCAGGCGAAGTCTATAGTCCCCCTTTGCCAACTCAAAGCTTGGCGGGGGACCAATTAAAAAGAGATGGTCAGGCACCTTGTGGAAAGTGACCCCAATAATGTTCCATCTACCAATTTTGTAGATTAAATTAAACACACCATATTTTTATGCTACTGAATTTTGATTTCCCATCTGATGCAGTGAATTTTTTAGATTATAACCCACAGCTCTTGAGAGGAGTCAACAGCCTTTTGGGGACCCATTTGAATTGGACCATAACACAAGCAGGAAAGAGAACGTTGTTTAGTGCAATCACAAGGAACTACGATTTGTTGACACCAGTAATATTAAAAATAAAAAAGACACTTATCATCGGGTGTGACAATTTTCCAAAGTTGCATCATTGTAAGAGAAACTGTACACAACTCTGATAAACCTTTAGAAAAAAATCACGCGGGTACTTCGAGTGATGTGTCCATATGCAAATAAACAAAGCCACTCATTCTGCTTCAGCCCATCAACGGGCCTTGTATTCATAACAAGTACCCGCAAACATTCGAACCCCAAACGCCATCGGGGCCAAGCCAATTCGGGAGTCGCCAAGATCAAAAGACTATTCGACCCTCGAGAATTTCACCCTCTTTTGACGCTTCTACCTTCTTGTATTATTAGAATAAAATTTATAGTTATACTCACTATAATATCAATAAAAGTAAATGAGTAGGATAAAAATAGGGTACGCTAGACGGGAGTGTGACACCAGCTACATAATTTTCCCCAATCCCCCCCAATGCAAGACAAAATCTGGCCACATGAACTGCAGCTCAAACAAATCTAACGTAAGTTGGCCTAAATTCTGCTTTCAAACTCAAAAAATGTATTTATTTGGTTTTGAGACTGTCTTATAATTTAAAGGTCATGCGGACTACGCAAATTAGTACAAAAAAATCTTAATTTAGTGCACGTGTCAATTATAAAAAAATATCTTTTTTTGCAGAAAAGTAGAGAAAATTTAAGTTTCATAATTTTAATATCTACCAAGACATAATTATTTGAAGAAGCAAGTTTGCAAAAGTATTATGACAAAATCTATCAATTAGTAACGAAAATGAGCTTATTATTTTTTTTGCATATTTTTTGACACATTTATAAATGGTCCAGAAGATATTAATAATTTAACTCAATGATAAATTACCATTTTATGAAAATATTAATGGTAAGACAAAAACAATAAGCTAAGGCAATTGCGTTTATAAAGTGGATATCGGAAATGTGAACTTTTTCGGTTATACGAAGCACTGAACACACAAAAAAAAAGTTAGGCTTAAGTGTTCTGCTAACCCGTTGATATTTTCTTTTATCCGTTTATTAGGCTAATGGCAATCTACATTAATGTCTCACCATTTTTTAGATCTCTTCTGTTTTATATTTCTTTTCTTTTCTAACGTTAATTGAATTGATCCTAGGTTAGAATGGCCAGATAGATATTTTTTTAAAACTTACACCATATGAAGGGGCATAAGACAACAATAACACGTTTGTTTCCAGTATTCCAAAATTCTAAACGCGCTTTTTCTTTTTTTTAAAGGATTTTCCCCAGAAAGCTCAATCAATCAAATGGCAATTATCAAACCGTTTCAAATCATATTTTACTCTAGTCAAGTTGATTGTTTAATAACAGAATTATCGATTTGGGATCATTGACATATTTTTTAAATGAAAGGTCTATCCTCTGAGGCACTTAAGTGCTAAAAAGTGAAATTTCTCAGTAAATCAATAAAAAAAAAACGCGGTAAAATGCTCAAATCAAAATGGCGATCGGCCTAACTGAAACCACTTGTTTTTTTCTTTTTCTTTCTTTTTTTGCCTAAAAACAAGAACGCAATTAAATCGAAAGTGAAAAAAACTTTCACATTTTTGATTAGCGAAAATGACATTTTATTTTTAGTCAAAAATGCCATTTCGTAACCGGGCCGCTTAGCAATATGAAATACTTTTAAACTAATTTAGTTTATTTGTCCAAACCCAAGATCCAAATATTATACATATTAGAAAAAATGGCTGATTTTTTTATCTGTATAAATTTATTGTAAATACGTTACAATAGATTTGGTTCCCGGTGGTTTTAAGCTTATTTTCCCCCTGACATGTCATGGGTATGGGGGGGGAGGGTCTGGTCCTGGAGCCCAAACCTAAATATCTCATTAACTCATCAACGGATTTCTATGGGTTTTTTTTATGATGTACTATACGTGAGCGGGGGTCTTGTAGTACGTTAAATATCCGAAATCATAAGATAATATTTCCAGAAAAAACTGCCTCAATTTTTTTGGAGGTGAAAAGCTAGACCCATTTCTAGGATTTTCTTGCAATAAATACGTATACCCATTTTTAAATTTTGTCATTTTAGCAATGTTTTCAGTCAGTTTTCAAAAATTGAAACGCATGTATGATGATTTTCTCGTACAAAACCCATTCTAAGGTTATCACACAAGGCAGAAAAAACGAACGCCTGGGTAATGATTTCTTACTAAAATTGTTGGTTGGTTTTATGTGACATAAAACTATAGGTTATTTCTGAGAGTGGAAAACGGGCAAGTTTCAGCTGGAATGTATACAAAAAATATACTTGACTCCCCAGAAAAAGAGCCCTGGAACAATAGATATGGGCCAATAAGTCTGAAGAAAACTGCATTTAGCACTGGAACCATTTTTGGCAGGTTCATATTCCTTCATTTGGAAACACTTTTAGTGCACTTAATTATGTGTCGTTTATAGGGATGTAAATCAAGATGCCAACTCTCCCCGTTTTCCTGCGGGAGCCTCCCGTTTTGCTAGCAAATCTCCCCGATTTTTTGTATATTTACGGAATAAAATGGGGTAAAATAGAGAACATAAAGTTAAGGAAAGAGGGCCATATCTTTTCAAGTTAATAAAAGAACATAATTTAAAGATTTTCAATTTATAAAGCCTGTTTAAACTGGTTTCCGACATCGTTGTTCTCGCCGACTTTCTGATAGTTCACTCACATTAATATTTTTATTTCACCATTTAACTGTCTGTAAAAGGCTATGTTTTCTAAGGTATTTTTAGTTGTAACTACTTAACTGGCAACGGTGGCACAGGGATAAACAAATGTATTGTTAAAAAGCGGTTTGTTTTTGAAGTTTTCAAGTTTTAAAAGTTTGGAAGAGGTAGGCCTTGATACTTTTTCCATGTACCTTTAAAAAATACACTATACGGACTTAGTTATATATATCAGACAGTTACTTAAATGGGGTTGTCAGACGGCGAAGCTCTGTCCATGTTTTTCTGGAAATATTTTAAAGACCCTATCAATCACATGAAAATCAAGCCATCTTTGCAAACAATTTTGGGGAAAGGTCAACTTCTTTAAAAATCTGAATCCTTGCCCTGGCTACCACCCAACCCTGCCAATATCAAACGTTCTGTACCTGGTGTTCTTTTAATCATTAATTCTTCGAGTTTTAAAATTCTTTGATCGGAAGTTGTAAGATTCTCGCAATATAAATAACGATATTAAAATTCCTTCACCCCATTCTAAACATTGACAATGTCACCAAAAGATTTTATGCAAATCGCATTCGCTGGTTACCAAAATATAATAAAAGATTTGTTTTAGAACTGCATGAAGTAAACCCATGATGGGGCGGAAAGTCGGAGAGGATGGCGCATCCCCCGCCAGCATTTCAGTTCATGACTCGGCTATCATGTCATAAAGCCTTTCTTGGCCGTCTGGAATTCCAAATACCTCAAATCTGAAATATTAAGATAGTCGCAAAATCAGTGGCGTAACTAACCGAGGAAGTGGCATGGGAGTACCCTCCCAGTAGCCTCCCAGTGACACTTTCAGAGCATAAGAAAAGGTACTTGTGTTAAACGTAATCAATGGCTGTTAAAAAAATTACGTTTCAGTTGTGATCTAAATAAGGGCAATGGTTCGTAACCGGTGAAAATCCTAAATTGATTCACCTATTGCTCCCCTCCGATAGCGTATTTGTCAGGATTTGTATTAACATTTAGCACGGAGCTGAAAATCTTCACCTAACCTCTTCACCATGCCACCCAAAAAATCCTACCTACACCATTTCCACATTTAGGGAAACGCATATTAACCAAGTCAATGCAATGCCATAAATAAGCCGGTGAGATCAATAACGTTTTTATGGTAGGCCTAACTTTCAGTTCCTAGATTAAACCTTTATGGTTTTACCATCAATTTGTTTAAACGAATCACATTTAACTTCTTTTTGTTATTTACAAGCTAAACTTACAATCTTACATAACTCTCGCTCCATATTAGGCGTTCCTTTAATAAGATTATCATTTTTTTTTATTTTTCGTACAAACGACGCTATCCTGGGGCGCCCCCTCCCCCTTGGTATTACGTGTACGTTGGGGTGCTCCTTTGCAAACGGGACTTTCTTATCGTACTGGTAAAGTTGAATTCGACAATTATCGGCTGTGATGTTTGCATTAAACGATCCCAAATTAACGCTAAATGTGCAACTTTCCAATTGCAACACCCCCCCGGAGATTTTACAGTATGTTATCTAGTTTCTATTACTGCCAACGTATCTTAGTTCCCGTCTCATTTGCATATTAATTTGTTTTCTGAGACGTTTATACCTGTGCTTGTGTCATGGTCCAAATTTGTGATAATCAAAATGAACTGTTTGTACATCAGTTTGGAAATTGGCACAAATATTCTTTCTTATCAAAATATTTTATTACCAAGTTCCTAAAACTTTGAAAGGATGCTTAATGCTTTTCGTGACTAAATTTGGAGCTGGAGGAGTAGTACCATTGTATTGGTTGGTGTTGTGTAATTTGCTACATTTGTGGCTATCAGCTAGCAGCAGTATCAAAATTACATATCCAGTGCAAAAAGTCTCCCACTGATGCATGAGTAGTGCTGTAAATTTTAAAAACATTTGTAACCTTAGCATATATAATATGGATTAATTTGTTCATGTTTTTTTTTTTTTTTAAAAAGTAAATTGCAAGGTTTAATTAAATAAAACTACCCACCTTTTCTGTCGGTACGAACACTTTCATCCTTTGTAAGAACCACCAATTGATTTTGTATCAAGGAATTCTAAGGTTAACAGGCATAGTATTTTGTGAGGGTGTGGATCATGATTAAAGGGGGATGACTGATTTAAGTATATGAGTTTTCATCTTGATAGAATGGCCTTGACACCAAAACCCTCACTAAAAGTTTTTGCAACAGTATTTCCAATCTGTTTTTGAGCTGAAAATAGGAATTGTCAAGGCCCTATAGTGTGCTTTGTAAAATGAATATTGGTTTAACCAAATTGGGGCAAGTTTTCGCTAATACTTCAAAACCAAATATCCTTTAGCGCTAAGATTCCACATGGGTGATGATAAAAGTAGCTTCTTCAGATACCAAACCTTTGATCACTACCGGTAAAATCTGAGCATTGAGCCATGGCCCCCTTCAACTTGGGAGGGAGTGAAGGAAGAAGGGAAGAAGAATAGAAATTCAAAGTTCGGGTTGTTTCGACCAGGGCAAAAGGGCCTACCTCTATAGTTTCCCCATTGAACACTAATTTTTGGGTAAATATGACAATGACCAGACTGCGGTCATTTAAAACTCAATGGGATCATTTTAGTCTAGTCGGTGTCATATTCTGAATTTAAAGTGACAGGAGATTTTTTGAGGATACACATATTTCTCTCAATTGCACTGGATCGGTCGTATACCACCTACCGAGAAACGTTTTGAAAAATTATTGGACAAACGAGTACAAAAGAAAACCGCAAAACTTGTTTTGAACTGCCTGCTATCGTAATCGTCCCCCCACATAGAAAACTTGCCTTTGAATTTGCTGTCATGCACGACAGAAATTACTAATCATCATCTTATTACATTACATAAAGAACGGTGTATTTGATTTGACTTAGTCACTTCATGTGTTATCTAAACTTGGTAGCATTCCATATACAAACAACCTGGGTTGAAAAAAAAATTGGGGGCGCTTCTTTCCTTCTCGAAATGTCCTCATGTCTCTTTAATAATTTTAAGTGTGTACGGGGTGCAATATTAGTTTAATTTTGGAAGAAATAGGACGACTTGCACTGGGATGTGACAGAACACTACAGAAACTTGAGGAATTAAGGAGTGAGTGAAGAGAGGGGAGTGAGAGATGATGGATTAATAAGAAATTAGAAAAATAGAAAAGAACCAGGCCCCGTGTTGTGAAAGAAGATTTTGTGTTCGGAGATGCGGGGGTGGGGGGGGAGCGAGGGATGGTGTAGTCAAGATGGAAAGTTGTGTGTGAGGTTGAATCGGTGAGGGATTTGCTTGTCTGGGGGACAGTTTTGGTGGATGGCAGGGCGGAGACCGCTAGAGTTAGGCATGGGGTGGCTGAAGTTTTGGAATGTGGAGAGTGTTGTTCTCCTTCAAAGTGAAGGGAATGATGTATATACCTCTCTCATACATAACATTTGAAGAACTAAACAGCTTATTTCAGTCATTCCACCTTTCCTCATTTTTATTATAATGTGACATTTTTTGGGTTAAACCACCAATATTTACTATAAGAAAAATGTCTTATAAGCTCAGCATTTAGTGATGAATAACTAAACTAACAAGCTAATTCTTCTTTCTTGGAGACAAGCAAGGTCAATTCATATCATTTGTCTGTTAAAGACCATACATGGCCAGCATAGATATGTGTGGCATTGGAAATGCAGCATCTTATATTTCATGCATATGGACTTCATGTGGGCCTTATGAGGCAGCAAATATCCATATTCATTAATGTTGTGGAGTATAACTCGGTCTTTTAGAGAGCATGGAGGTACCTGAATTCAATATCTTCTGTGCTTAATTGCAGGGTATGCATGAAATCGTAACAATGTTTGCGACTTACTAAATTAAGTGTCGAATATAAATTTTACCGGAAAATACTCACGTAGGTTCAATAGTTGCAATGGATTAGTCTGTTTCAAAATTATGCCAATATTAAGCACAATTATTTTTTATATGTTTTGTGCACCAGGTGAGAGATAATTCCATAGTTTTATATTTCAGATTTCAAGGACTAAAATATAGATGTGTGAACAATTGATTTGTTAAACGTAAAAATAGGCAGACCAGAAAATATTATCCAGCTATTATGTTCACATTAAATGGACGGTACAATATTTTTTGCATCTGCAGGACTGCTACAGGATTTGATTCAATGTCCTATTTATAAAAATAATAATATACAACACAACAAATTGCAAGTCAGCATAGCAATTCTTTTGGCACCTCATACAACTGCATATAGTAGGTTGCATCCTATTATGGTTGAGACTGAATGGAGACAGGGTTGGTTGACATTAACCCAGAGGCGCAGCATGCACTTTAGTTTTTGAATTTTTTCTTTATTGGCAATGATGGTTTGTGAGGCTGCTGGGTAATTACATGTATATGGGCTACATATGGCAAGCACATTTATCATTTTTAAAGGTGCAGTAGTTGTTGCATATTGGAGTAAACTAAATAAGAAATTGTGTTAACATTTAGAGCAATTTAAAGAGCAATAAAGTCAGAATGTTATAATAACTTCAACACTTTAACATTTGTAAAAGAGTCTTTAAGAATCCCATCCTCATTAGAATGAATCAACAAAGCTTTAATATGACTGATTTTTATTGAGAAGGTCTGCATTATGATCCAATAACCTAATTCCTTGGGTAGTCCTGAAGTTAAAATAAATTTTTGGGAATTTACAACTAATTTTGCAGAAAGTGTGAAAGGAAATGCTGAGAAATATATAAGTAGTAATTAGGGGTCGAGCGAGTCCCGTCATTCAAGTCGCACCCGATAAATTTCTGACCCAATTCTTGAAATTTAACTATGATAGACAAACTAGCTAGACTCACCACTAAAAATCATACCGCAACTGTTTTTCATCTCAGAAAATGTCTGGCAATCCTTGTAAACGTTCCTCATTAGAGCTGGGAGTTGCGTTTAATTTCCCTATCTGTGTACTTGATCAGTATTATGGTTCGTGGCACACCATATACACATTGATACATTTTAACATTCAAGACTGAAAGATTAACTGCCGCAATTTGGCACGTTCACAAATGCAATTCTAGCACCATAAATCTTTCATAATCAAGTTACCTGGCTTTTATTATTATTCAGTGATATCCCTTGAATGTAAACAATTTTTAAAAAATAAAACGCCTACCTAATATTTTTAAATCGTCTAAAGCTTCAAATTTCCTAAATGCCCAGGAAACAATGGTTACTCCCGGTGGCTGCCTATTATAACATTTTTTCTGTATATCCCTCTTCAGCTCTCTGCAATTGCAGTAGCACCCCGAATTATCCAAAGTCCCGAAGGCATTTGATAACCACAAATGACCGCGACGAGAAAATTCATAATCATCCATAGGACCCGGGTGTTAAACTGTTCTGTTTCCCCTTTTTTTTTCCCACTTTTTATGCCGAGAAGTATGTTTTCATTATAGTAAAAGCACATGTTTAATTGGCCTATGATGTGTATTTAGTGTTTAAGTTCATACAAGCGAGATTGTGCATTGAATTGGTAACTCATGAACTTGGTAAGGGCCTAAATAAAATGTAATTCATGTTAATATTTTTTAATTTTTTTAATTTTTTTATTTTTTTAGTGAAAAAAAAATTGGGTACCCGGGAGCCAGCTACCTGAGTTGAGACCCTATTATTATGATTACATTAATTTGGGCCTGTGTTCCAAATTGATGAATGTTCTAATTGAAGTTTTCTTTTTTTATAAACCCTTGATAATTGCAATCAGAATTGAAATCAGGTGAGTACTGAAGTTCTTTGTGAGGCTGTTGGTGCTAAATAGAACTAAAGGCTAATGTAAGGCTTGTAATAAGGGCAGGCATTCGTGTACTGGGACAGAGTTAACACGTTCTAAATTCTCTATTTTAAAATGCTTCAGAACTTAATAGAAATCAACCTAGGGTTTTGGTTTTGTTGCCAATCAAAACATAATCTCTATCCCTGGAGACTAACCAGTCCAAAATTTGAAAACAAGATCATATCAAGGGCTGACAATCCCTGCACATTTCTTTCCGCTGGATTCAAGTCAATTCCTTCATCTTTGAATTTCTATGTACTTGCAGGAGTTTCCGATCTTTCAAATATTATGCTGGTGTCTCAAGGGAAACTAACTAACTATCAATGTAACCCATACTCCGTCCAATCATATCGTCTTCTACATGAATAGAACCGTGGATGATTATCAAAAGTAATTTTTTCATATGTGTGACCGTATGATGGTGTAATCTGACATGGGTAGTTTAAAATGACATTGCAAACAAACTTGTGAGAAAAATTGGTGGTTTACAGGATCACAAGGGATAGAGTTATAGTTGTAATTATGATAATAGTGGTGTGTAATGTATTTTTGTGTGATGGTTGCTACACACACCTTTGGGGAGCAATTACAGTAGTAAGAAACTCAAATATTATTAACAAATATCAACACACAGCTGTTTGATCCCATGCAATTGTCATGTAGGTCATGCAGAGCTCTTACCTCTGCAAAAATCAGAAAAATCCTTTGCGCGAATCTTGCCATATAGGCCTACAAAGATCAGATTTGTATGTTTAAGCACCCTCTATAGCCCATTTTCTATAGAGAGACGTGTAAAACTCGCTTTTAAAGTAAATTATTTGCCCGCAGTGAAATTTCGTAAAATCTACACAGGATAAATTAGTGGAAAATATAATCCAAATTAGTTGTTAAAAAGTGTGTCGCTGTTGATATTTTTTTTGTTTTATTCATTTTTGTAATAATACATGACTTTCAAACATCTGTGAACAGAATCATGGAAAAAAATGCCCCCTAATAGTAAAAGCATAAACCTCTTTTTGCTCAAAATGCTGCATTTACTGTATACATTTTGTAACTTTTTCTTGAGTCTCATGAACAGTTTTGCACTTCATTGTAACAGTGTAAATTGAGACAGTTTAGTTTAAAAGCTAATACAACTCTGTCACTTTGAGTTCAAGGAGTCCTGCTTATCATGTCCTGTTTTTGTGCTTCCATATAAGACAATATCTAATAATTTCCGTCTGTCTTTTTTCCATTTATTAGCCTCTTGTTTTTTACCTACCTTCATGCCATCACTTTCCTGGCCTCTAGGCATTTGCCTGTCTTTTTAACAACAAAATAGGCCATCAAAAACCTACATAGATTTGCCAAAATATTTCTTTAAAATAGGAAATCAGTTTATTAAACTAGTTAAAATGTTCTGTCTGGGGCTAATTTCTAAGACTGTATGTTAAGATAATGTAAACAGAAAGTGTTAGGATAATGTAAACAGAAAGTTTATATTGTTTGTGCATGAATAGACTGTTTATAAATGCTGTAATTTAGACTAACAAAGTGAAATAATTGTATTTAATGTTTGTCCTTTAAAATGTTTGAATATTAGAAACCAAGGTGTCACAATATGACAATTGTGTTGAGGGTGTCATTCTAATAGCATAACCTTACCTTCCTCACAGCTGCTGTTGAAAGCTGGGTTGTATTTTTGTTGTGCGAGCACCTTTGGACCTGTCAAGTGGATTGTCCTAGACTATGGTCAATATTTTCCGGTTCATGCTCTTTATGCCTCTTTTTTTATGTGCAAGTGTGATTTTCATTCATGGTATCTTTTCAAGTTGATGAATTGATTGAAAAGGTGTCCAAATCACTTTCGCAGCTAATGCATTGTTCTGACTTGTTTGAACGATTATTTTGGGGGAGGGTGGGCTGTTGTCTGAACCAAGAAAATGGTAATCCCTGTCAACTCTTTGTTCCCAGATTGAGCCACAGCTATTAATTGGCTGTGTCATCATCAAATGCCTTTTAATCGTTGAGGTTATAAATGTAACATTTGCAAAGATACGTAAAATACTTTTCAGCTATAGAGATTCATGTAACACTTACTACCTTAAAGAGAAACCTGTGCTAATAATAATTTATATAAATGCGCATAAAATAATAATTGAACACATTCGATGGTTTCAATGGAAAACGAATTATACTAACCAGAAAAATTAAAAAGATTGTCGACCATCATAGCGCTATTTGCAATTCCGCTAGTGCATATGTGATTGTGTACGTGTTATCAATACTGACGGCACCGTAGCGTCATACACCTTCACATGTGACACTTTCATAATTTGTATTTTCTATGCATGTATGACGCCAAACGTGCTGGCCGTATCGCGTAACACGTATCACTCACGGTTTTTAATAGCGCATGGTCACTAATGGTTTGAAGTCATTTTTATGGTTAAAATACTTTCGTTTTTCGTGAACCCTCTATATGTGGTCACTAATTTATTTTATATGGAATATATTGTTTAATGATTATTTGTTGTACGGGTTCTTCCTTTAACATGACTCTGTTATATTTAACTTAGAGCATGAAAGATGTTTGAACAGATAGGTTTCAGCTATTATCAAACAACGCAGTAATTTCTAATATAATATTGGCTGGCCAAATCACATTAGTGCAAATATATACTAAATGTGCT
>JAMKCH010004822.1:0-33933 GCA_023653785.1 Ophioderma brevispina | reverse complement strand
CAGAGGTTAGTGGATGTCAAAAGGTCAACATTTTGCCATAACTTCTTTTCTCTCATAATCTATTTCAACCAAACTTGGTCATAAAATCTATCACACAGCACCTCAATCCACATCATGCAGTGCCTAGTGCATGCGGTTTCCCTCCATTTTTCAAAATGGCGCCAAACGGACACTACTTTTGCCTATATTCGGTTCCCTGACACTCGCTAGGGCACGATTCTGGTTGGTATACCCATGTTTTTAGGGTCAAGGAATTCAATGAGACCATTGATAACAATGCTGGACCATTCAGTTGCGGCCAGCCATCTGAATTTCAAAATGGCCGCCAAAATGATTCTATGCATACTACCGCCTCTGAGAGGGGTAAAAGCATGATTCTGGTGTTTATACCCATATTTACAAGGTCAAGGAATACAAAAAGATCAAAGGTAAAACTTCATGGGTTTCTGCCTTTGTGGCAGCATTGGTTGTTTGGTTGAACTTAATCCCCTGCTTTGAAGATAGGAGCACCAAGTGTTGGAATTATAGTGTCAAAATTGAAAACAAAGTCATCATTGGACATGTGATGTGAGTTGGCGATTTGCCATATAAAAGGACATTTATGAATTTGATAACCTATGGTGCCAGGTCTCGAGACCCTGCCCGGCCCAGGTCTCGCGTGTTTTTGTAACTCGGGGGTTACCCGACAGAATACAGAGTTACCCCTCCGCCAATAAACCAGCGAGTGATAAAAAGCCCATTATAGGCGGCGCGGGGCCAAGGAAATCCCATTTTAGACGTCGTCATTGGTTTAACACGTAAAAAGCGGAATCTCAACTAAAAATGCTGATTTTTTATAATATTATAAAGACAATGTTTTCATTTTCCAAAATCGTTGGACCTGAAGAAATCAACTCCGCTGTATCTGTATAAGGGTTATTTCTGATTTTTTAGTATGAATAACGACGGGGACGAAGTCTTTTGTGGGTCATGAGAACACACTTCATTTTCCAAAATCGTTGGAGCTGAATAATCCACTCCGCTTTAACGGTTATTTATGATTTTGAGGATGAATAAAGGACGGGACGATTAGTCTTTTGTGGGTAATGAGAACACCCTTGACCGAACACAATTTGTGCTTTATGACTGTATGAGTTTGGTGAGTTTGGTTAAGTTGCTATATGAAAGAGTCTGGCCGCAACATAGTCTGAGCGGTTCCCCATAGACATTTTGAGGTAGAGCGCCACCAGGAAGAAAATAGTGACTTCCTAAAGAATGCCTTGGTCAAATCGACGTGTATTCAGTCATTCATATGCTATCGTTATCCCAACAGAGTTCACATTGTGAAATGTTATTCATAATATTGGTCAACCAATCGCGCTTGTTATTGCTTATATTTCGAGCAGTACGTATGTCAACAAAATTATGTATCTGACAAACAATCTCCATAATATATTATTATCGTCTAGCTCTTGGTGGCAACGCCGTAAATTACATTTGGTGGGATGTCCGAAAAGCCATTTCTCTTATAGCTCTAGCGCAAGAAAGACAAGGCGACTCGAGTCCATGATTAGCAGGACTATAGACCGTATCAATAGCCAGCCATGTTGGTGGACAAGATAGAAGCATTCCAGTACTACAATACATTCCACTGTAATGTTCCATGTGCAATCGCTAAACAGGGATTGATTGACAGCTTAATGTTATGTAGTACTGGCATGTATGCCTCTTGTCCACCAAACAGGTCTGGTGGCCTGATGGTGACGTCAGATTGAATACGGTCTATAGCAGGCGTGACCCTTCCCTCGGGTCCAGGTGAAAACACCCTAAGCGACTGAATTTACACTAGACTCTCAAACCCATATCCGTGGACCCTCCGAATTGTAGGGAAAACGTCTCCAATATCCCCCGAGGGGTCGGGGAAGTACTCCGCCACAAGAATTAGTCAAAACACATGGTTTGGTATACTCGCACTGTCTCTCGAAGTGCCGTATGTGCGTAAGTCGACGGCACGACCAGTCCCGGCTCTGTCTCTGGGTTTAGAGCGCACTTGGTTATGCTAAAATAAAAATAACTTGAGGACTTTTCAGCTTATACCAACCCCTAGCTGGATAGCCCTGCCAACCAACTTGCCCACAGAACATTAATTACACAGGGCCCCTGGAATTTTTCAAACTAGGTAGGGAGGTAAGCCCGACGAGACTTTACGAATCTGTAGGGAATACTGTTCAGCAGTATCGATTCACTAGTAACGTGACCCGCATTCATACCTTGCGCACATCTAGATTAATTTTGAAATGTTAATTCCGGGGACCGCAGGATACGAGAACGAAACAAGAGTGCGCGAATGATAAAGGGCAACGACAGACAAGAGGCTTTCCCGCGACCGCGCCAATCAAACTTACCTCTTTACGTACCTATTGTCGTACTTGACACCACACAGTTTCCGTTCTCCCCCTCTAACAACCCACCCCCGCACGAGTAAATGCCCCATCTGTATTTTCTTTTCCCTTCCGACCCACTTCTCGCCTGTAAACGGTCACCATACTATTCCACCCGTTACCACCCTTCATGTAATATCTGCTTATTCAGTCCCTCACCCTATCCATATCCCTTCATCACTCGCCAACTCCCCCTACCCTTCTTTTCTCCCTTTAGCTTAGTCCCTCAATTACTGCTCTATCTACTTACCTTTTTCCATTTCTTCTCATTAATCAATTGCGCGACCGCAGCTTACTGAATAGCTCCGTCTTAAATAGGTTTTGACAGTGAATGATTATGTAGAGTACAGTTGCATTGTTTCACTACTTTTCGTGCTTTGTGATATAATTTATGTGTCATACTTTTTCTAGAGGGCTATAAGTGCCCAAGTAAATGGAAAATAAACAATAACACTAAAGATAAAAAAAAGACCGGGGAAGGAAAAGCTGAGAAATAAGACAATGAATTGTCCTTGTGATTTCTCCCCTCGTTTTTTTTTGTTGGTTGTTGGTTTAGTTGTAGTATTTTTCCTCACTTCTGAGGATGGGCTGATCCATTCTTAAAATAAATAGGGCCTAACGTGCCTACTCGTGCATACTGCGGGTGCCACTCATGGACAATTCTCTTCTTTTTTTCCATTTACCAAGCCCAGTGGTGTCCATGTCTTCCATAAAACCTTGAAATTAAATTTCCCAGCGCAGGTATACAGCTGGTCTAAGCGAAATTTCCCCAAATTCATCTCAATTTCAATGTTACAGCTCTCGGGTCCCATCCACCTGACCCGTAGTGTCAATCGTGTGAACAGTAATTAAAAATTAATGGTCAATATGTGGGTCAGCTAGTAACTTATCAGACTGACTTTGCTAAAAATATTAAGAAGTAAAGGTCAATCCACATATAACCCCGATTTTTTCTTTGATTTCCATGCAATTTCCTTCCCTATCGCTAATGTGAACCCTGATTGTTATATAACGTTTTGCTTTTATTTTGTTGATTTTTTTCAATTTTAAACTATTTAAAATAACAAAACTTGAACTCAATAACCCAAAATAACAAAATTATTCCCCAGCATTTGCAGCTAATATAGACTCCTAATTGGATTTAAAAATGTAATAATATACTCCAATCAGATGAACAACGTCATCACCTATTGTGACGGGAGGCATCTGACCCAAAGAGAAAGCCTTGTCCCTCCTGTACCCCCCCCTAAACCCCAGGCCCTAGGCAGGTGGAGGCCACTTTCCTGCTGATTTTATGTTTAATATAAAAAAAGATCCAAAAATTTATAGAAATTTCTGACTAGAAAGTCCACTTTTGGGTGATGAGATGTTCACAGCAAAGGTGTCATAAGGATCATTTGAAAGGGCGTTTAAAATCAACCTTTTACAAAAAGTAATATACTTTCCGAAGCCCCCGTGTCTTTTTTTCATCAAGCTCATTTAGATGCATGAGCGCAGGATATTGAAATGTCGAATAAAATTAGAATGTAGATCTTTATTTAATTTGGTGACAAATAATCAAAATAAAAAATGATTTTGTAACCGTATACATGGTATAGGAATATGAAGCAATAATGTACACGACAAGGTTTCCGAATATTTGATTGATGATAATAATGCATAACACTACTATACTATTAATATTTGAATGAGAGTTGCTAAACAATAAAAATGCCTTCATCATAAGGTCCAACTAAAAAAACATAAAACCGAGAAATCGGGACTTGAGAGGCAACACCTGCCTGAGTGAAACCAAATGTATTTGCGGGCGTGCGACAACCGGTGGTCCTCAACAACCGCTCAGTTCCCAGGGCCCGTTTTAAAAATCCGCGCAAAAAAATAAGCCGTCACACACTGATGGGTCTGGCTAAGTGTCTCTTAACTAACGCCACATACGGCACGTGGAGAGACAGTGCGAGTATACTACAACCATGGGTTTTGACTAATGTTTTTGTGGCGGAGTACTTCCTTCCCCCGACCTCGGGGAGATTTGGAGACGTGTTCCCTACAGATTCGAGGGTCCACGGATAATGGTTTGGGAGTCCTAGTGTAATTTGTCAGGTCGCTTAGCGTTTTTTCATCACCGTGTACCCGAGGGAGGGTCTAGTGCCGTAAGAGACACTTAGGCCAGACTAATCAGTGCGACGGCTTATTTTTTTGCGCAGGATTTAAAACGGCCCTGGGAACTGAGCGGGCTGTTGACAACCACCTGGGGTGTCGCGCCACTCCGAACATTGTTTGTTGGAGGGCGCAGGCAGGGGGGGACGGACATCAAAGTTAATGCACTTAAGTTGGGGAAGAGTTATTTTGGGTGCCTGTAGAAACATATAGGAACTATCCAGCTTTAAAAGTTCGTTTTTTTGGGGTGACCATTTCTTTGAACAGACATCGCCCAGTGCTGAAATTTGGCCAGAGAAAGAAAAAGTAATTCAAGGGGGGATTATCTGGCGCTCACCAGGTGGCACCAACTAGATTTTTAGTAAAAACCTTATATTTTGAATTCCGCGCGTTTTCAAAAAAAAATCTCCTCACACTGACAAACATTTTAAAATTTAGCCGTTGCCTACTCTCCTTCTACTACAGGTTTACAACACATCGCACAAATTCCACAAGTACGAGCATTACGTATCGTTATTATTTTAGCTGTATTCAGAGACTTGGATTTCCCAATCCTGCAGTTTTGACGATACGGCTATTTTGGTTTTTATGGCAATACACACAAGGCAACTACATAAATGTACGTGGAATAGAATTCGATGCAAAGGATCACCGTTATAGCTACCAAAGCGATGTTTAAATCTACGATCAAGAAAACTGATGTACAATATTACTGGGATATTAGGACTAGCCTTGGATGAAAAAAAAACCGGCAAGATTTTCCGGATTAATTAGTGTGTGTGGAAGTCAACCGCTTCAGTCACTGAGGCTAGTGGCTAAAGCCATGTTCTGGGTGGCGCTGGGCATTTTCCGCTACTATTATAGCACATGTTATCTACGCTACGTTTGTAGAACTAGGAGGTAGGTACAGGTGACAAAAACAACGCGCGGATATCCCATCATGAACGTGGAGCTGTCCATACCACAGGACTCACAGTGTAGTAACTGGAACTGCTTCGACCAAATTTTAATTTCAGCCCACAACGTTCACATCTCATATCCAATTGTATAGGGATTAATGCGGGGGATATTCCTTCATTCTATTTAGGGCCGATCCTAGTATTGATTGGGTTGAGACCGCTTTGCTTTCCGCTTTGTTTGTATGTCAACCAATTGTTAAAGAGATACGGTCAGGTAAGTTTAGCAATATAGAAGTGTGATTGTCGTTTAAATCTTAGTGTGAAATTTCACTTTCGCACACAATGATCCGAGTTGCCAGTGCATGGCAATGGCAATGCATCAGTTGTGTTTGCTACGTTTGTATACGTGGGCCACTGGCATGACAACAACTTGGGCCGTAAAACTAATTTTATTCAAACGTAACGTTTTTATTTGATTATTTGAGTACCATTTTTGTGTATTCAACAGAGAGCGCCTGCATAGAGCGCCACCAGGAAGTGACTTTTCCCTAAAGGAAAAACCTTGTTCAAATCGACATGTATTAAGTCATTTAATATGTTATCGTTATCACAAATAGTCACATAAATGTTATTCACAATTATGGTCAAATCAGCGATTGTGATTGTTTAATTTTCATCAGTACGTAAGTCACAAAATTTGTGTATGTAGCCTGAAAAAATCTCAAATATATTATTATTCCCAGCCTCGGTCGCAACGCAGTAAATTGCATGTGGATGTCCCAAACCATCGTCTTATAGCTCTCTCGCCAGAAAGACAGCTACTACTCGAGTCTGCTTATCAGACTAATAGACCGTATTCAATAGCCGCATGTTGGTGGCCAGATAGACTCATTCCAGTACTACATACATTCCACCTGTGAATGTCCCTGTGCAATCGTAAACATGGATCGATTGACAGCTTAATGTCCTGGAATGTATGCAATCTTGTCCGCCAACATGCCTGGTGGCTGACGTCATATTGAAATACGGTCTATAGCAGCTTAGAACCCTCCCTCG
Organism: Ophioderma brevispina; assembly: GCA_023653785.1. Lineage (NCBI taxonomy): Eukaryota > Metazoa > Echinodermata > Ophiuroidea > Amphilepidida > Ophiodermatidae > Ophioderma > Ophioderma brevispina. Next base: position 27,401 of record JAMKCH010004822.1, on the reverse strand, counting down.
GTCCACGGTGATGAAAACCCTAAGCGGCTGAAATTTACACTAGACTCTTCAACCCATATCCGTGGACCCTCCTGAATATGTAGGGAAAACGTCTCCCATCTCCCCGGGGTCGGAGAAGTATCCCGCCACAAACTTAGTCAAAACAACACATGGTTCTGTATACTCCGCACACTGTCTCGCGACCGTGGGCCGTAATGTGCGTAAGAGACCACTAGCCGACCTATCATGCGACGGCTTATTGTTTTTGCGCAGGATTTAAAACGGGCCCTGTGAACTGAGCGGCTGTTGACAGCGACAACCACCTGGGGGTTGTCGCACGTCGCACATTTGTTGTTGCAACTCGCACATTTTGTTTGGGAGGACTCAGCAGGGGGCCGGGACATCAAAGTTAATGCACTTAGTTGGGAAGAGTTATTTTGTGTCCTGAGATGAACCAATAGGAAATATCCGATAAAAGTTCGTTTTTTTTTTGGGGTGACCATTTTCTTTTAAAACCAGACATCCCCATTGCTGAAATTTGGCACAGGAAGAAAAAGTACTTCCAAGGGGGATTATCGGGCGCTCACCAGGTGCGCACCAACTAGATTTTAGTTACCACCTTTATATTTTCGAATTTGCTTCGCCTCGCGCGTTTTAAAAAAATCCCTCACACTGACAAACTTTTAAAATTAGCCGTTTTTCCTACGCCTCTCTGCACGAAACCTGTTTACAAACACATCGCATTTTTGGGTGCCCGGCGCACACATTCCACACATACGAGCATTACTATCGTATTATTTGTACTGTATCAGGACTGGAATTTCCCCATCTGAATTTGACGATACGGCTATTTAATGAAGTTATTATTTAAAAATTTTTGGTTTTAATGGCAATACACCAAGCAATACATATGTCGTGAATAAGAATTCGATCAAAGGATCACACCCGTATAGCTACCCAAGCGATGTTTAAATCTACGATCAAGAAACTGCAATGTACCAATATTATGGGATCTTAGGACTAGCCTTGAAACCTGCATGATTTTCGATATTTAGTGTGTGTGGAAGTCACCCACTCAGTCACTGAGCTAGTGGTTAGCCATGTTGCTGGTTGTGCCGCTGTGGGCATTTTCCGCTACTATATAGCCCTGTTTACACTCGCACGTTGTAGGACTAGGAGGTAGGTCAGGCGACAAAACAACGCTGGCTACTCCCTCTGACGTGAGTTCTTTCCATACCACAGACTCACAAGGGCACTAACTGGACTGCTTCACCAAAGTTTAATTTCAACTTCACACCACAACTTTCACATCTCATATCCAATTGTATAGGTGATGTAATGCGGGGATTATTTCATTTCATCTCTATTTAGGGTCTTCCTAGTATTGATTGGGTGGAGAAGCCTGCTTGCTTTCCCGGCTGTGTTCTGTATGTCACAAAAATGTAAAGAGAATACGGTCAAGGAATTTTAGCATATAGAAGTGTATTTGTCGTTAAATCTTTTTGTGAAATTTCAATTTCGCACACATTGATCGTGTTGCAGTGCAATGTCAGGGCATCTCATGGTGTTTGCTTACTTTGTATACGTGGCCCCTGGCACTGACAACAACTGTGGCAGTAACACATTGTATTAACATTAACGTTTTTATTGATTATTTGAGTACCATTTTGTGTATTCCACCACTGTACGCCTGGGGCTGACACGATTTCAAAACATTCGTCAGGGCCGCGGGGTCTGTTTAGGCTTGCAAGCATTTACAACGCATGCACAATATCCAATGGATGTTTTGGTGTTTCCCCGGGCGGTTCATCACAGGCCCCGTAACTAATCGCAATAACGGGGTCCACCCACCCCCCTGGGCCTCAGGCAGTTGTTCGGCCCTCTCAAAAGTCCCGATTTCTTCGTTTGATGTTTTATTGGACTTTATGATGATGCATATTTATTGCAACTCTAATCAAATATAAGTAGGTTAATGTATTATTATTATTATCCAAATATCTCGTATTTGTTGGCTCATATTACTATACTGTACAAAATCTTTTTTTTGATAGTTGTCACTCACTATTGAATAAGATCTCATTTAATGTTTTTTGCATTCAATAACCTGGCGCCTCATGCACTTAAATAAGCTTTGATGAAGACAATATTATCATTGTCTCGATCGCAAATCCTTAATATCTATACTACTAAAACAGATCCCTGTCTGTCTGGTCTCTCTCTCCGGCTATGGCATTCGTTATAACTTTGACCTATGGCTAATAAGTGGGGGGGGGGGGGGGAGGCACTCACATATAAATGGATTGGTGTTAGGTTCGTCTTCCAAGCCCAGGCACATACGGTGACAGAAAAAAGATAGGGCCTTTGGGTGCGAATAATACCCAAAAATTAGCCAAAATAATGTTTTCTTCCGAGTGACAAATAATGGAAATTTTTTCCCGAATGGTGTCCTCTGGGTGTGATTTTTGCAAAATTCTCTAAAAAATAGAGGTCTTTTTTGGTGGTTTTTTTTTTTTCATTTTTGTTTTCCCCCAAAATGGGGTCGGTGACAGTGGTAAAATTCACAAAATATGGGGACTTTTGGGGTGAATTAAAAATATGGGTTTTTTTGTAAAACGATACTGAAAAGGGGGTCCTAAACATCCTTGCATACGCTCGCTTCCAAAATGGGAGTGCCAGGGGGGGGGCTACTGGTCTAATATTTAGCAATGAAGGTTAGGGGGGAACAGCTGACGTTGTTTTAAGGTTTTAAGAATGACCTCAAAAAGGTCAAAGGTCTCTAGAGGTCAATTTACGAAGAACTACTGACCTGGGTCACAGAACAAGTCCTGTGGTCAAGTCACACATAGGTCGAAGGTCACACAGGTTGGAGAGCACTATTTGTACCTATTTTCGGTAACAGTTACCCTTAGAATGGCCTGACAAAAAAAACCTGGATGGGGAGGGGGAGAATTCCCCTGAGGCGACGCTTGTACCAGGCGCAAGCGTGCCTGACCAGCCATTATCCATTAATCCTGCTACACCAGCTAAGGAAAGAGGTTAGTAAAGATTTAAAAAAGGAAGTGGCCATACACAGGAGTCTTGGGGTCGTGACTTTCTCGAAAATGTTAACCTTTTGGAAAGAAATCCTTTGCAGACATATTTTTGCCGTTAAAGAAGTCGATCTAACCTAAACCGCGCGGTACTTTTTGACTCATTATACCACAAGTCCACTTTTTTCCGAATTTTCTTTTCTCCAAATCTGTAACCTATAAAAATCGAAAAATATCAGGAAATTGGACCCCGTCTTCGCCTCCCCTTTTGTTGTGGGATCGGGTGCGAATACACCACTTGGCTTCCGCTTTCTCCTCCCTGGGCCTAGGGAGGAGATGAAAAAATTTATAACAGAAAAAGAAGAAAAATGTAAAGAGAAATCAAGAGCTCTGTATAAATACGAACCAGTCCTGTACGCAGGATAAAGATAATCTTTGATGCCACACCAGGTTGAATCTCCACAATAAACACTCATGTATGGTTCGGAACTTTGGGGATGTGGGAAGTACGAAGTGATTGACCTGTGGCGCAAGAGCTTGTAAGTACGTCCTAGGTGTTAATCTTTCAACCCCAAATAGTGCCCCTCTTTGGTGATTGTGGAAGACCTGTTTTATATCTCATCAATTAATCCGTTTGATTAAGTAATGGTTGGAATCTTAAAGCGTCCCGATCAATAGATATCTAAATTAGCTATCAAATGCTACACAATCTTGATGAAAAGGTAAAACAACTTGGGCTGGAGCTGTTAAAGGAGGATATTCTGTTTTCCTATGGTTTTGGATATGCGTGGTTAGCCCAAGGAGTTGGAAATGACAACTGTTCCTAGATTGTTTTAAAACGAAAGTTTTTTTATATTTCTCACAAGACTGGGTAGCAGATGTGGCTGCAAATGTCGTCTACAATTGTATCGGTGAATTTTAAAGACCGTGTGTACCGAGTGTTATCTTGACATTTTAAAAGATCCTCCTTTAATTAACATCGCCGGCTTGAGGTGTTCTAAGCCATTGTTTTAAGAGTGGAAACCGGCAGGAGGGAAAATGTACCCTAAGATGATCGGTTATGTTATCTTTGTGAAAACGGTGGACGTTGAAGATGAAATTCATTTTCTTTTTTAAAATGCAGTTTCTTCACACGATTGAGAGTTAACTATTTTCCTTCCATGTCACAATTTTACAACCAACATGGAAAATTTTGTTCATTGTATGACCTCAAATCAAATGAAACTCTTCTTAGTGAAATTCTACATATTGTTATTATGCTTTAGAACACGGAGAAATGTTGATATTTTCTTTAAATTATGTCAAATTACTATTTTGTTGTTTCTAGTTTCCAAGTAACGTAGATGAAAGCATTTTGTATGTGATAAGGGCCGGTTGCCTATATTTACTTTGTAATAAAACTCTCCAATGGAGAAACTGAGCATGTGCAAAATTTTAAGGAGAACATTTCTTGTCCTCACATTCTTTGCATTTGAAGAGTATGTTCACTAATTTTTTTGATTAGGGAGATATTTCCGAGTGCACCATTTTCAAATGAAACATTGGTAAGGCAGGGCCAACGCAGGATGTTTTTTGGGGGGGGGCGGGTGCAAGGCTTAGAAAAAGTATACTAGTTTGGGTAAAAGTTGAGTCTGCTGCGCTCGCGTCTCCTTTTTTAACTTTGTGACACTCTCATCACCCAAATTGGAGTTTCCTAGTCACATTTCTATAATTATGGATCTTTTTTATTTAAAAAATCGCAGAAAATGTGGACCCCCCTTCGTAGGGCCTGTGTTTTGGGTACAGGAGGGACAGGGCTTTCCCTCTTTGGGTCAGAAATGCCCCCCGCCACAAACAGGTGAGGACGGTTGTTTATCTGATTAGAGTTAATTATTCGTTGTAAACAAGCAGCCATTCGTGCAAATGCTTGGGAATAATTTCGTTTTTTGGATATTGATTTCCATTTTGTTATTTTTAAAAATAGTACAATAAAATAAAAGGCAAAACGGTAATAGAACCATCATGTTTACATAAAGTGATAGGAAGGAAATGGCATGGAAATCAAAGTAAAATCGGGTTATATGGTGTATTGAGACCTTTAGTTTTAGGAAAATACAATATGGATACGTACTAGCTGACCATTTGAACATACAATTTTTTTAATTACCTGTTGCACAAAAGGAATGATTTACGGGTCATGATTTGGAAGGCCACGCTAGCTGGTAAACATGGAAAATTGAGATGAATTGGGAAGATTCGTCAGACCGCTGTATATCGCTGGGAAATAATTCATGTTTTCCTGGAAGAATGGACACCACTGGCTTGGTAAAATAAAGGAGAGTTTGTGATTGTTGGCACCTGCAGTAATGCCTGAGTAGGCCATAGTTATTTCAAGAATGATCATCCATCCTCAATAAAAAATCTACAACCAACCAGACCATTGCGTAACCAGACCTTTGCAAATGGGGGGGGGGGGGCTGAAGGAGTGCCAAGGCTTTTTTTGAGGGGTCAAATTTGGGTCCTTCTCCATAACACTGAACAAAAGTCCGTTCATTTGGGGGGGGGGGCTGAAGGGGGGGGGGGGGGGCAAGGTTTCTGTTTGGGGGCTTGCGCCCCCTGCCCCCCCCCCCGATGGTTCCGCCCCGGGCAACCCACAACAAACAAAAACCGAGGAAAAAATCACAAGGACAATTTCTGATTTTCTTAGTCTTCTCCTTCCACTCTTTGATTTAATTGTATTGTTTATTTTTCCATCCTTGGGCCTCTGATAAAGGAGCTTGCTGCGGTCGCGTAATCGCTAAACTGATACTATGTCGCGTGCATTTGATACCACCTTTGTGTTCTATCTGTTGTCCCCGGATTAGCATTCAAAATTAACCAGTGAATGTGCGCAAGGTATGCAGTCACGTTACTGTGAATCGATACGCTGGAGACAGTTTCCCTACAGATTCGTACAGTCTCGGCGGGCTACTACTCCCTACCCTATTGTTATTCCGGAGCCTGTGCATTTGGACAAGGTGTTTGCAGGGCTGTCCCGTGGGTGGTAATGCTGAACATCATCTAGTTCTTCGTTTAGCCCCGAGTCTATCATTATCTTTTAACCAAGTGGCGCTCTAAACCCGAGACAGCGCCCGAGACTGGGGTACACTATAGCAGGCCCAACAGACCCATAATACGAGACAAGAATGTCGCAAGAACTCAATCAGCCCAACTCTCGCTTGTTAGAAGAGCCTTTGTGGAGAATCCAAATATGAGCGATTTGTAAAACAATGTTAGAAGCGATCCTCGAAGTTTTTTACTTCAAATAGAAAAGCAGCAGGTCCATTTGTTGTCCTTTTCAGATGAAGAAAGAAAGCGTTTCAAAGTCAGTTTATTCAATTTTGGCGGTCATGCTTGCAAATTAAAATGCTTAAGGCAGAATGGACCAAGTTGATTTCACAACCGTCATATTTGACGAAACATTCTTTTGTTCTACGTATCGGATTGATAAAATTAATGACAAACAAATGCTTACTTAAGTTACTTTATTGGCTGAAAGTATACCAAATAACGACCCTGGCTTATTTCTGGGAGGGAAATAAAATGCCTTTAGCCGGGCGTTTACATTTTTTGAACATTCTGTAATATTGAAAAAAACCTAATTTATAGGGGATTTGATTCTCCGCTCAACGGTTTGTGAATAGTTGAGTAAAGTGACATTTTATATAGCTCCTTTTACAACATAAACCTATAGGAGGGAACCCTTAAGGGTATACACTGTCCGGTTACCACATTTATTTCTTTACCTTTCAAACCAAATCCTGTCATCTAAATAGCTTAATTCCAAAATGATTTTCGTTTTTGATATGGGTAGAACTTATGGAAGTTCAATTATAACAATATACTCCATCAACGTGTACATTGTTTGATATGGGCATAACTTATTAACTGACATTCGTAGGAAACGGACAGTGGCATTACTTCGGGTATTTTTTACAGGACGTGACCCCGATATGACGCACAAAATTTTAAATCAAGCGCTCGACTTTGCGGAGTGCGAGTACTCTAAAGAAAAAATTTAAAATATCGAAATGATATTAAATTTTCGGTTCAATGTATTGTAACTTCCCACGCACTATATAAGATACTGGAACTTGATTTCCAGTAGAAATTGGTAGAAAATAGGGTGCATTTAGTGCGAGAAAATTAAAGCTAAACACGCCGAAAATACGTACCTAAACTGGGGCCGAAAGTCAGAGTCACGAACGACAAAAAGGAAAAAATTTTAGGCCCAGAAAATTCGCCATTCAACGAACAATGCTACAGAGTTAGATCTTGATGGCATTAGTTTGTCTGTGAAAAAATATGAATTATGCCTGTTACGACGCATTCCATGTTGGTGTTTTCGATATGAAAGGGTTTGCATGCGTGACAATGTCACGCAAGCATGACGCAGTAGATACGAACCGCTGACAGAAATTTTGTTGACGACTCGAAGAAAACGAGTATTTATTTGTGTCTCTTGTAAACTTTCAGAAGGAACAAAAAGGAGATGGTTAAGTTGTTTAAGTGTTATTAATTTTATTGGGAAACTGCATCGTTTTACAGAAAGAAATGCATTCTAAAAGATAAGCAAAAAGTATGATGACCTGAATGAGGTTACGGCAGTTGATGTTAAATTCGTGTAACCTTTTGTGGAAGACTTGTGACAGAAATCAATTAAACCATATCACCCATCACTCTATTCATGTGGGATTTGATTATTTCGTACAGATGTTACATGAAGGAAAACTGGTGCTCAGTCTACAGTTGGCGAAACCTGCTTTGGAAGAGAAAAGCCCCACACAAAAAATCCGTCCTTCCTCAAGCCCACCCAAATGAGATCAGGAAAAAAAATAATAAATGATTAGAATAGGTATAACTTGAATTTTAATCTTTCCTGGAGCTGGCCTGTGCACAGCATGGTGTTGAAAGAAAGTATGCCCCTATCAGTAATCGAACCCGTAAACTTAGTATACTTGAATAGCGCGCTTGCAAACTGAGCTAACAAGGTGGTGATGTATAGAATGGGGGGGAAGCGATAGATCAACTCTATAGGTATTAGAGTTGATCATAGTTGATTATCTGTCAAACTTCATTTTGACAACTGTTTTCAAAACTGAATTTTCTAGCAAGTGCGGTCATTGCCATCGATAATCCTATCAGAAGATGACATATACCAATATTGTATCTCATCATGCTAAAAAATTAGTCATTCATTTTGATAATATGCACATTCGCAGGTAGTTGAAAATGTAAACATTGGAAAATTCTGCTGGAATTCGACAGCATGATATGACTAAAGTTGCCTTAGTCGACGCTGTAAGACAGCCGATTGAAATTGTATATTTATAAACACAATATACATACTTAAGACTATTTCTGCAGTCTGGGGGAATATTGGGTCTCTCCGTGTTAATCTTTTAATCAATTAAAATTGCTCATGAAAGCCGCGCGAAAAAATATCGTCCCTCGTACCCACGAGTGCTCATCAGCCGCTCACCAAAGTGCGAACCCTTAAAAATTGACCTTTAACTGCTATATGCGTTGGCGTTCCTACTGATTATAACGCACACTACCCTGCATCACGGAAATCGATTCAAATTCATTTTGGAATAAGCTATGTTAGGAGAGTCTTATTTGTAAAGCGTAAAGAATATATATTGGTGAACGATTTGAGCAAAATAGCATCTAACTAAGAAATAATTCAGATGCAACATCCTTACCTCGTTTGAAGCAGCTGCCTTGACGTTTCAAATCTGCATGCCAAGCAGTAAAACATTACAAAGTACATTTATCGGCACATGCATATTTACCAAAATAAAACAGTACGTACCTCCAGGTCTGCAAACTACAAACAAAAATATAAATTGGTGTCTAGAAAACATGGATTTTTTGGGGGAAAAAAAGAAGCCTTTGTTTTTTCACTCTCCTGCTTGGATGTTTATCAGTTTCTTTTTACTTTTCTGATTGGTTGGGTAGCAACGCTTTGCTTTCATTAGCAACTCAAATTGCTTTCATTAACCAAACCCGTGTATATTATTGCAGAATCACAAGAACACTCAACGTTTCATTTTCATTTATTCCAACGGCCCGGTCTCCCTGCTCTGTTTGGGGGTGGGGGGGGGGGGCAAAACTCTACATTTCGCAGAATAGAAAGGTAAACAATTCGATAACCTTTTTTAAAAAATTTTCCTTGATATTAAAGGCATTCTCGGGTTCACGACCCACCCTCTCCCTCCAATACCTTACACCGGAATTAACCGATCCTTTTGTACGTGAATGTTTTGGCGGGAAAAAAGTGGGTCGCAAATAATACGATAGTTGCCAATTAAAGCAATAACCAACACATATTTTTGAAGAGCGCCCCAATTTTTTCAATATTTGAGATTTTTTGGCACATTTGTATTTTTGTAAGTGTCTATAAATGATGGTAGAAGCTCGAAATTCTCTTGTGTGTCGTAACGAAGTTTAGATACTTATAGGAGATCTCCGATATAATTCAACATTTCAACGGCTGCTGGAAACATCCTTCCAAAATGCAATAACCGGGAAATTGCGCCATGTACGTTTCTACCCTCATCCATTAGTTGTTAATTCGGTTCATGGCAAGTCAAATTAGAGGTAATTTCTGAGGTGGCAGCTTAGGTTAAACCAAATCCATTCTAGAAGTTTGTGGAAGAAGGTTTGAAATGTTTTTCTAATAGTTTGCAAGGGTGCTAATCCGAATTGTTGGGTCCAACCTCTTGGAAATGGGGAACTTTGTAACATAAGGGGTAAAATGTACAGGGGTAACTTTGACATCAAGGGCAAATTTGGTTGTTTAAATATAGCACCAATATATTTGTGTCATTATAATGATACAAGAAAGAATAGTTGTATAGGTTCCGAACTTTAGTTACACGACTACCGCCCTGATAATGTTCAGGGTCATTCTGGGGCAAAAAAAAATAAATGCTCAGATTGTTGAAACCGGTGTCAAATCATTACCCTGATCATACTGAAGCAGAAATTTTTCATTTCTTGGGTGGACAGCTCTGTATACAATTTTGAGTCAGTTTTGGTGACCCCTATATAACCGTAGACCTTGTTACATTTTTGCCCACTAATTACAAAAACCAAATGCCAACCTTGTAAATAAGGCAAGACTAACATTTGACACCAGTTTGTACAAAATCGGAGCACTGGTTACGTTTACCTTGAACCTTAATATGACTCTACCCTACCTGCTTAAAACTAAAGGTCTGAACCTAGACAACTATACATTTTTTAATCCATAATATCCTTATAATGAATCAAATACATTGGTGTACTTTTAAACCCAATTGACTTGATTTCAAATTTACCCCGGTACTAATTTTACCCCCTTATTTTAACAAAGTTCCCCACTTGCACAGAGGTTGGACGCCCAACCACTTCGGAATTCAGCAACCCTTTAACCTATAGAAACATTTTCAAACCTCTTCCCCAACTTCTAGAATGGGATTCTGATTTATAACCTCACTATTTATCATGGACGAACATAAACTAGTATTTGCCAACTCTGCCTTTAAGTACAATCATGGATCCCCGATTCTCATTACAAAAAAATCGCTTCTTTTATATAATACGCCTTTTTGAGTCATTGCCGGGCACGTCCTCTAGTTTATTATATCACCTCATCAAAAGATTCCTGTCATCTGATTGGTTACAAGTGGGGGCATAGATAAACTAACTGGTAAACCGGTCTGTAGGGCATTGCACTTTCTATGCCGTGCATAAGCAATTGGCCCGCAAATGACCATTAGAGTCTCTTCTACATGACTCGTAGTACCAACTACCCACAAGATAACATAAAAACCGACATAGTGTCACTACTGCCTGGCGTAGCAGAGATGATCATCATATGCACTAAATTTAACCCGTCACAGACGACCTCCTCTAATCATATAACTGTCTTTTCCCGCACATTAAAACTGGCACATTTTCTTTTCTTAAATAAATAAATGTCATCCAATTGGGATATGTGTGGACTTTCATCAAACAATGGAGCTAAAGATCTTCAACAATCGCCCGGTGTGCCGAGCCATTGTTATATTGCCATGCAGCTGAAATATCCATGTGTTATCACCTCCACGATTCGGGTGAATTTAACAAAATAACCCGTCCCTCTTTATTTCACAATAACTAACCAGCTTCATTATAATAAGGTCCGTTGACACTTTTTTAAAGGGGCATTTTCGATGCTCCACAGCCTCGCCCCCTACTTACCTAAAAAATTAGAAGTTTAAAAAAAAATGTTTATATCATCTGAACCGTTTATCTTAGTAATCCGGGACCGCCTTTTTTCTCCAAAATCGTTATTACACATAATTCCAACTTTACTTTCCATCATCTGTCCTAATGGTCTCCCCATAATTTTTATTTTCCATAGAGAGAAGCCGTCAACGGACAGAATTACAGCACATTAGCTATGGACCGGTTGTAACCGAGCAATTTCTCATACCACAACACCTCAAATACTGTTACTCCCTCAATTTTTATACTACGCTTTTCCAAGGATATCTAGTGGTCAATGAATAACAGAAGGTGCTAGCCATCACGAAATGCAATCTTCAAGTTTTCTTCTTCTGAAAACGCGGTTAAATTGAATAAAAATGAAGTTAGCATAGGTTACCGGACGGATTTTGGTTCTGCACAAAGTCGTTAGGTCAAATCTGCCCAGCAACTTGCTGGGCCTGATTTTTTGTTCGTCTTTCTTCCTTTGCGGATAAATGATGAAAAATAAGGCCATGGTTAATTGAACCACACGCACTATAGAATCCTCAGATTACTTATTGTGAATGAGGATAATTATTTTGTGCTTACGGCACGTCATGAACAAATACTCAGTCGATTGGAGAAATGATAACACCTGAAACTTTTCAACTGCGAGACAATATACAATGCCCTGCACTCCAGAGGAAATGAATCTGAAGTGCTTTTCCTTTTCTTTTCTCCACCGAATACAGTTGTCATAGATATAGTCCGTGTGACTTGAATGTCCTACTACCACCCATCTGTCATATTGTGTTCTCCATTGAGTGCTGTAATGCATCATTTGTTTCATTTTCACAAACACAAAGCGCTGTGCCCAAATGGCCTCATCTACAAGGTCACGGTTTATTCCGTACATGTTTTGCTGCTTATGTAGCTAGGACACTCTCTTATGGGTTACACCAAAGAGTTCTATATACATGAGAGGCAAAACTTTACGTCATCTTTAGAAATTCCTCGTCTCGCATGTTTTGCCCGACCACAAAGAAAACAATATAGTACCACAATAGACAGAGGCAATGGCTGCCCCGCTCTTCCCCATACGTGGTGCTTGCTTTGCATATACACGAAGCGGTAGTGATACAAATTGATGTTATGGTGTTAGATGTGGCCAGGTGTAAATAATAGTGCACCTGGATCATCTTGTGCTCAATACAGCACTCGCTTAGGTAGCTTAGGCGCGCTTAGGTGAAAAGATGTATTCATTGAGGCGGTTTATTTAAATAAGGACTGACGTGTGCATTTCATTCGTTGTGTGCCATGGGTCGGACACAATTTAATCACCCAATACACCCACCATCCAACAACCTGATATTTTGCCGGATTGTTTGTATCGAAGTGACATTATGTGTGTGTATCCACGCACCCAAACTAATTGAATTCCGTGCAATATCAAAGTCAGCGCCCAGCACGGACGACTGGTTTGAATGGCTTCAACCCCCTTGGCACTCGTTCTTTCACCAGGTGTGAAAGCCGATATAGTCCGGGGGGAGCCATATTCCGGGGCTCCATAGACGATAACGTAATAAAGCGTGAAACTAATGTGGCGTAAAGTCCCAAACTTGAATGATGGGTGCCCTTATTGTTCACACATTGTTTCCCGTACTATGAGTACGCCGGACAATGGTGACTTCTACATACACCCGGCGCCTCGATAGTTGAATATTTTTAACTCCATTGTTTTCTGAGTCCAGTGTATCCATTGGTCACTGCATATTGGGGGAAATAATTGAAGTGACTTTAATCATTTCCAGAAAATGGCCACTTTTATTGCGGGAAAATTTTAATAATTGTATTATGACTTTATAACTTGGTTTTTCCCATAGCCCCCTTATGGGCACTACAAAAGAACAAGCATAGAAGGTCATGCCCCATAGTCTATATCTACAACCGTTTGTGTTTTGTACAACAGAGACCAAACTTTTCAGGTCATCAGGGGATAAAAACAGTTATACAGATCCTATTGGTTCCAATTGGCTTCAATAGTTTCGCATGGTAAATGTTACCACCGGAAACTATTTACTTATCTTCATCCGATCAGCGGGTAATCAGCTGAAAGATATCTACTCAGAGGCCAAAGTGCTTATCCCCCAAAGACCACCGCCCCTCCAACTTGAGGCAAGGGTCCAATATGGTCCTGCAATGGGCCAAGTTTTCTGGGGCCCCTAATTGGCAGCCCATGTGGGGCCCTTTTTTTTGGTTGTCGTCGGGCACCATGATGGTCCCCAGTGGGTTATCTCCTTGGGCCGTAGATGGGTTCTTTATGGGCCCTTAGGGGGCCAATACAAATCACCTGCATGTTACGGCTAACTATATGCTTCAATAAAGAAACAAAAGAGTTCGAGTACAGTTGGATATTGTTTTAATTCCCACTATTCATTAGGCATCACTGCATCTCATACTAACTGGTTGCAACTATGACTTCCTGGTTGGATTCGAACCGTGGACCTCATGATCTTCAGTCTGATGCTCTATCCAGTTGACCACTTCTACTTTACTGACAAATTGGCAATCAAATTAGATTAATTTAAAGGGATTGTTGAAGTTAAAATGATTAACCTTGTACGTTATGGCCTTCATATCGACAGGGATGAGTTTTAGTTGACCTATTAATGAAGTTAGATATTATTTTGATACAAAGAATGGAAAATAAACATTTTACCCCAACCTGGCTCAAAATGGGCAGCCCTGGGAATGCCCATGCATCCTTGCATATAAGTAAAATTACTCAGCCGGCCAATTGCAAACCTACACATCCCCAGTTGAGAAACCCACTTAAAGCCCAATTAAAGAAACTCCTCATTGACCCATTGAAAACCTACAATGTCCCCATTTGGGAAACCCACTTAACATTAAGTGACAGGGTATTTCACATCCCGTTTGGTGCCCAAGGGGGGGGGGGGTTTCCCATGTGACCCCCCCCCTAAGGAAACCACTTTCCCGAGGGAATTTTTAAACGAATTTATACCACATGTGAAGGGTCATAAGACACCCAATCAGCAACAAAAAATAATTTGTTATTTTGGCTCAATTAGGGGCAAACATTGTTTGTCAAACACGCGAAAATGGGAAAAAGACGGAAATTTCAATGAGCCTTTGCGCTTACACCAAACATTTTGAAACTTTATTTTATTTTGATATCTATTCTAGAAGACCCCAAATACATATATTAACACAAAATGAGCAGTTTTAGGTAATCCTGTATTTTTTACGGGTGGTTGCAAAAATACATGTCATTTTCCCAGAGAGTTTGTACAGTACGGTTTGGCAACATCCATGATGAAAGCCTTTGTTTTCGCACATAATGGTTAATTTCTTTTTAATGATTATTTAATTTTGTTTAACAATTAACACAACTTACATGTATGTAACTTATATCAGCAAAAAAAAATTTGCTTTGGGTTCTTGGTTTCTTTATCTTATTTTTAAAAATTTCTGAAATGACTTCCGTTAGTGCCCAAGGTGGGGGGGGTCCATGGGACCCCCCACTAATTAACTCATTAAACGGCTAACCGATTTTTATTAGTTTGGTCATGAAAAGAAGCCGCATTTAAAAGTCAGACATTACAAAAATGTTGGCGCAAAATCCCCACGCGTAAAGCGGCCAGCGCGAAAAAATTTGGGGGTCCCATAGGAACCCCCCCCCCCCTTGGTCACTTAAGTGTTAAAGCCCAAGTAGTAAAGCAACCCATCATTGACCCATTGAAAACCTAACAAATGGCCCCATTTAAGGAAACCCACTTAAAAGCCCAAGTAAAGAAACTCCTCATGACCCATTGAAAACCGACAATGGCCCCATTTAGGAAAACCCCCCATAAAGCCCCAGTAAAGAGCCTTTCAGTTACCCATTGAACAGCTACACTGGCCCCATTTATGGAAAAGCCCATGTAATGCCCATGCCCACGACTAGGCCCATTACCCCGGAAAACCCAAGTGGCCCCACTGACCATTAACTTGGTAAAAACCAATTAGGGGTAGCCCAGATTAATCCCACATGGACCAACACAATAACCAATAAACACCCATACTGGTTGCCTACATGGGCCCATCAGGAATAGCCCACAGGATACCCATGTCCACCATCCCATAAAACACCCACCGGGGCCCCATGATCATAAACCCCTCATGGGTTACCCATTTACAACCCACATGGGCCCAATTAGGAATAGCCCACATAAAACCCATGCCCACTATAGCCCAGCTTACCCACACACAACCCACTGGCCCCATCACGCCATTTGGAGGTGGCGGTGCCTACCATTATTCCTCTTAATTCTAGTCCCCAGTACCAAACAAATCACGTAACGGTATTACCTTACTATCTCTAAGCCGATTTGTGGGAGAGCGTGACCTTGCGGTTAGGTTCTGCCCGTGGCGCAAATTTACCAAAAATTCCCGGTTCGAATCCCTGTGGTTCACTTGCTGGATTAATTCGGTGCTCAATTCGGGATTTAACTGTATAGACCTATTGATTAAATACAGAATACCGCTCTCCTCCTGGTTCCCCTTGGGGGAATGGGGACAATTTAATCATGAAAGCATCCGTCCTCGGAGGGGACGTTAATCGTCGGCCCCGTGTACAGAGAATCAAAACTGTACATGGTACATCGCACAGTGGTCAATAAGAGTATGTGTAAACCCCTGACTGTTCCCTATCCCCCCCCATTCTCAATAAGTGGGCCATGTTAGGCTCGTCCCGTATCAGGATACCAGCGGCCCCGGACACTTACTCAGTTGAATGAACCTGACACCAAGCATTACCAAGGACTGGGCCACCTCTAAGACAACATGAAGAATTGAGCCCATTTTGCGAAAACCTTCAACCATTTTAAGCCATGTAAAAGCAACTGTCCTCGAATATAGTACACTTTACCGTTTTTTAATCCTTAGAACCAGATGAACACTCTACCCTTCACGAGAAGTGTCTTCAAATCACCCGTTTGAAACACTTCTACACCTTCACGTAATATAAAAATTACAAATTTGCCCCTGTTAATTTCCCCCATCCGTACTCTCAAAATACTAAATGTTCCAAAGTGCATCAATCAAGATTTGGAATCTAGCAGTCAAATTAACTAGAAACCATCAAAACATTTCGCACAAACACTATTTGGCAAGGGCAGATGCAATCTATGGTTCTACCGCGGGCTATACCTATTTATTATAACTAATATCACAAAAAATATCATCATTCTTCTCCTTAACTTGATTTTTAATAATTTCGATATCGGATGGTGAGGAAAAAAATAAAAGTTCATAAATACCACAGCCTGTTTTTTAATGACCTCATTTTGTGCAATTAATAAAAAAAAATGAAATGATGCAACATTATTGTCAGCTGGCCAATTGTAGACCATAACTTCTTTTTAAAACCCTTCAAATATGCTTTCCGATTTATGTCTATGTGTTCTCTACTTAATATAAGAGCCAGGCACTTGCACATCGCCCATCAAATTACCGTGGGAAACAAACTTGCGGTTTTATGGTAGAAGCAATATGCGCATTGCAAAGACGGGTTTTTCGTTTATATCCTTGTCAATGAAATGGATTTGAGACTTAAAGGTGCATTTCGTGATTCCAGCATCTTCTGTTTTATTCATTGTTAACTAGATATCCCTTGAGAAGCTCATTCACAACTTTTGAGCTATTCCCGACTTGCGGATTTGTGTTATGCGCAATTGCTCGTTTCCCACTGTCCCCTAGGCCAACTGTGCTATAATTTCTGTCCGTTTACGACAGACAATAACAAATTGCGAATTGCTACATACACGACCTAAGTTGCACGTACATTTGGCACACGGATACTAATGTTAGCAGTTCAGATGATATGGAAAATCTCAACTTTTTTTGAGGTTAAGTCGGGGACGAGGCTGTGGATCACGAAATGCCCCTTTAAATTTCGGGACTACAATGAGAACAAATACGGCGTTCATCTTGACATCAAAATCTTACTACTAATTCCGGCTAAATCAGGGCGGTCCCAAAGGACGATCGGATACCACCTTTAAATCGCCCTTATTGGAATTTTTTTACACATAAATTTAGTAATAGAAATCTCACATTTTATCCAATTTTGTATACAATCCTTGCACTATGGATCGAATTATCCCCGGAACCAATAGCGGGACGTACATGTCCGATTTCGATCAATTAAAAAACAAAGTATATAGATTACATTCTACAAAAAAATTAACAATTGCATTTCTAATTTTATTGCATAACTTGCTTTGGACGCCACCTCTACGGGGTTAACCCCATAGTGGAGCGGTTTGGGACTGCAAAATTGTCGAAAAAAATATTATGAAAAAAAACAAAAGACTATTATTTTACTTTTAAAAAAAAGTAATAAAATTAATTGAACAAAATGAGGTTGTGGTCAAAAACTTGGGTGGCAGGGGTGTTTTTTGGGGTCAAAAATCACGTTTGAGCTAAAACCCTAAGAAAATCAAGATTTTTAATTTCTTAGCAAAAACAATTTTTAATCATGATTGCAATGCTATTTCTGTTTTATACAATATATAAAAAAAAGGGTCTAGAATTTTACCCCAAAATCACTTTTTTCCTTAAAAAACATCCTTTTTTATCACATGTCACCAACGAGTATTACCTGGTGAACCCTTTAGCATGTATAAAAACGATATCAATAAAAAAAAAGATACATTAAAAATAGATGGTAATATTTTTACTTTTAAAAAAATGCTTACAAAAATAATTTCGCTAATTTGCAGTCCAAAATGTATTTTTGGCCTAAAAATCATCCCTGCCACCAAATATTTCAACCACAACCATCATTTTCTTAAATATCTCATATATGGATCCTTCCAAATAAGGGTGGTTGTGTTTTGTTGTACCGAGGGGAGGGGTAACTCGAATACTAGCGACTGTTCAAAGCTCGGCCACTCCGTTACACATTAAACTCAGACATTTGTATTGCAAATGTGCAGTGGGCTAACGTGTTGGCAAACTAAGATAGCTTCGCCTGGACCCATCCTATATCCCAGCATCAGTCAGGCTTGCCTTGGTTACCCCGCTCTTTGATCATGCATATACCCCCCCCCGCGCTGGCCTGCTCTAAATTATACTTGGGAGTCCCGTTTGTGTTTTGGTTACACGCGCTTTGAGGGGGTCTCTTCTTACAAAAGAACGACTTTGATCACATGACCAGTGATCGTGGGTTCATCAACGGTGAATGGTAATCAATCATGCAATCATAGTCATCATGCTCTTTGGGTGGGATTTTCAATAATCAAATATTATATAATATGTAGAGCCAACTGACACACCCCAAATAACGATTGTGACTTACCTATCGATTGGAGGAAAGAAATACAATTATAGTAGATTAACCCATCGGTCACCAGAGGAAAAAGTTTTGGACAGCGTCGATTAGTTGGAAGAGGAGGCAGAAAAAATAAAATTCTAGCCAGATTCACCTGTTTCATGAATGATCTTTTGTGTTCCTTCGCTCATATCCAAAACACGCGGGCGCTCAAAAGTCAGTAATCAGCCCACATGTTACATGATACATGAGAGCAAATACAATTAGAATGTTTTTTTTGAAAAAGGAGTTAATGTAGCTATAACGCGTTTACGTTGACTTGAATGCTTTCAATGAGATGGAATTATTTTTCTCTGCTATCGGACGACACGTTTAAATAGATTTAGCTTGGAATGTTAAGCCACCCCATGCACTGCCCCCTCATTAATGCCATAAACCTTCGGAAAAGTACTAGAGGTGACACGATGGGTTGAATCACTATAGTCATTTGATTTAAATCAATATTTTTCACCGACACTTGCTGTTTGTGTTAGTTGTGATTTTCCACAATTTTATATGAGCACATGACAAAACCCTGTGTTACCACATACCCTATGGCGCTTGGCTTTTTTGTGTGCATCCATTAAAAAATTGTCACTAGAACGAAATTTAGTCACCTAAATACTCAATTCCAAAGTTAAGTGTAACCGGATTTTTTTTGATGTGGTAACCTTTGTGTAGTAACGCATTTGATTCACGGATAATGTCATTTTTTGAAAATGAGATTTGGACATCACACCGAAAAACCCTTTTTAAACTCCTGAGCTCCACAATCGGTTGTTCTTGTTTTTCATCGCGTTCACATTGTCGCCCGTATCATATACCGCCAAAAAAAAAACAAAAGACGTGGGGGTTTTTGTCCTCCAGTTTTTTAAAATCCGCCCGTAGTTTTCCCGTTTAATATAAGTGTAAGTTGCATAGTTTTCCCATTCTTCAGTGAAACCCCAATATTGCGCCCGTTTTCGTAAGTTAACATTTTTCGTTACTCCCCTGTCCTCACAGAATGTTGAAGAAAAAACAGATATACCCCCTATATCTCCAGTGGCAGTATAATATCGTCCCGGACCCGCCATGCACGACAACAAAATATGCCGGCATATACGTAAGGAACGCCCCGTTGTAAAGATTTGAAATTTATCATGTGTGTGTGTGGTGTTGTGTGTGTGGTTTGTGTGTGTGTGTGGTGTGTGTGTGTGTGGCGTGTGTGTGTGGTGTGTGTGTGCGCGCGTGCGCACATGTCCGGTGGTGTATGTGGTGTTTGTGTGTGTTACTTCAACTTTGTGTATACTTGTAAATTTCAATTATCATCTTTTGTTTGTGTGTATGTCGTCATTTGTGTGTATATATAGAGAATTTAAATTAGAATTGTGTGTGTGTGTGTGTGTTTGTACATTTGTTGCGTATATTTTGCTTGATGCACACAAAAATTAAGACATAAACGCAATAATATTTGACAAACAAAAGCTTCCTTGCTATGCAACCGCACACAAATGTATATGCATGCAACGAGTAACAGCTACACACCCGGTCTTGTGTACAATACTCTAACTGCAAACAACCATCACCAAACCACACACAACAGGCGTAATGAAAACCCCGCTTCGGCGCTTGTAATATTCCCAACCACATCAACCACAAAGCTGATACACACACACACATCTGAAGACTGAAACAACGCAAACAACCTGAGTGCACACAAAATAATTAAGTAACAACACCACCATACAACACACACAAACGTAATGAAACCCCGGCCCCGCTTGGACTAATAATATCCAGCGATCAAAAACACAAAGCCGAGACACACACGTCTGAAACAACGCCAACAACGTGAATGCCAACAAGTGAATACACACAAAATAATGTTTAATTTTAACCTAGGTACAAGGTAAAGATGGGAAATATTCTATTTAAGATTTAATCGGTAAACCAATAGGAGACGCTGTACGACAAAAATGCTTTACTACAACTGTTACTTACCTGGAGGCACACAACGCATAGCGCATGCGCGAACCGGGAATTTTAATATCCCGGAAGTGGATGTTTTGAAGTGGAACGTAAACAACGCGATAAAGTCTGCTGGCTAGCCGAATATCGCACATTATTATTTGTTTGCAGCACGGGAACTGAAAGGGTGAAATTTACAAACATTGATCTCAAAGCCATTTGTGGAAATTCGGCGCTACTCAACAATAGTACAATCTAATAAAAACGTAACCTCGTGCAACAGTAGCCTGCAGAGAAGTTCTGGATCAAAATTTGATGATGGCCCCGCCGATCTGCCAGGCATTGTAAGTGCACACGTCTGCGCTATCAAACGTGTAGATAGGGAACTTGCTTGTCATACTACCAGGCGACGAAACCTATACTCCTGCTATATCTACTGCTGAGATTGGAATTGATAACTGATTTCGCGGGCATCCTGGGACATTCAAAAGCCATTAGTTGCCACCTGCGGTTGGCTAGCGTGTTTTCCAATTTGAAACTGTGAAGGCAAGGCGCCGGCACATGATATAGCTTTGTTTAGTCCAGAGAACTAATTATGCTTAGCCACAGCAACTTCCACGTTAAAAAATTTTTAAGTTAAGCCCGTAGTAGGTTCTATTCATCGATTGGTGAACTTCATGTGCTGTACACCCAGTTTACAACAGGATAATAGTCCACCCAATCTTTGAAGTCTAGTTGCAATACCTATGGTACAGGGACCTGGCTGTCCTGGGATTACCACACTGCACTAAGTAAAACTGACCAGCGGCAGGAGGTAAATAACATTGAACGTGGGTGGGCATGGCCCACCCATATTTTGCCGCCCAGTAAATCAGTCTGCCAAACGCCCACAGACCCACCCAGTTTTTTAATTTTATTTGACCCACCAAGTTATTATCTGGCTCTACATTATAAAAAGTTAGTGTGTCAATTCATACCAAAAAATTAAACTATTTGTCATGATTAAAAAAAAAAATAATTTGGATGTGAAAAAGACACAATTGAATCAGTAATAATTTATTTAGCTATACACTGGTGTAATTGGATGATTTTAAAATTATTTCTGCCACTATAAAAACATTAATAATAAACTATCTATTAACAAGTTTGCTAGTGGAATTTTATTTTTATGTTGTAAAATAGTAAAATAAGTGAATATTGACTCCAAAGAAAGACTGTTTTAGTAAAATGGCCCCCAAGCAAATACACGTATGTTATTTGGTGTATGCGGTTTGTGAACTTTCTAAAATATAATTATATTTTTCACTCTTAAAATTTAGAGCAATTTCACTCTTTCAGATTGCCTACAGCTAAATCTTGACTTTTAAAGAAAGAGTTACACTCCAAAGGGGCGAGAGTTCACTCTTTTAAGAAATGAATTTAATGGCTACACGTACATTCCCGGTATCACTCACTGGCAGAGGAAGGGGAGTTTTGTCTTTACATACAAAATCACCGCTCATACAAACTAATCGCCACAACACCAGAACCAGACTTTGACTCACTTTCATCGAACTCACCATTTAACACCAACATAGAACCCAACACATTACTACTGTCGGAGTTATTTACAGAATGCATGAACACACAATCCAAATTTTAACATAGCTTCGAGCAGATTCTCACTGACCTAAATAAAACCAACCGTGCCGTCTACTATTGTCGCCGTGTTCGGTGACGTTTAAATCAACTCTTCTCAATAACACTCATCCACACATCAATGACTTTATTAACACAGCACTTGCAACTCTTATATCCCTAAAATTATCAGACCTACAAGAATTACGCATTCAACACAATCCACGCTCATTGATAACATTAATCACCACTCCACTGACACAGACTTCCACACCAGGGCTATTTGTCACTGACCTACAATCACTTCCAATATTCCTCATTACAATTACACAACCTTAAAAGCCTAAGCCATGCCACAAAACAACATCACTAACGTGACTACAGAGATCACAACATTCGCACATTTACCCGTAGACCCAACCTGATCAATGGGAACATATACTCACAGCAAATGACCTAACATAGCTTCATCACTCATTACAACTTATACGAACATTACAACGAATCATTCTCCTTACAAAAGTAGACCCTAAAAATCGTAACCATAAACAGCCCTGGATGCAACCGCAATTGCCAAGTCACCAACACAAGCACGGGCCTCTATAAAACATACCTGGAGAAAAAACCCAAGCAACCAAACTACTCTAGTAGCTCATGGTGGTTTGTGTATGCATTATATGTCCCAGAGCTAAACTCTTCAGGAATCCACTAAATTGAGGTCCAGAAACAATATTTGGTTGGTACATAAATTCCCACTGGACGCCGAAATGCTGAAATGGCCACGCCCCCTTTTTTGGGGGGTCACGCCCCCTTTGCGCGAAGTACTACTGACTGTATCTACAGAATAACCGTTGACCTAGAAGGTTTAGAACACTCAAAATGGTTCGAATGGCCACATGATGGGGGTCAGTATAATATTTTTTAAATCCAAAAGTCAAAGGTTTTTAAGATAATTGGCAAAAACTGATTTCCTATATCGCGCACTATATAATTATGAATACATTCATAAGGTTTTCATGCCACAACAGGAAGGGGAGTTCATTTTAGACCTTTGATTTTGCTCTAACTTTCCTCAGGGATAATTTTTTAGGTAACTAAGGGTAGGTCAAAACGAAAATTCAACATTGCCTTCCGTTTTTCAATCAAACGGTAAGCCGTAAATTTGTGTGACCTTGAGCAAATTGGGGTAATATGGTGGACACCGTGCATTTTTAAGTGCCGTTTAACAGGGTATTTTGCTCCAAAACTCCATCAGTTATAGCTAGTTATGACTCCTGTATTGCACAGAACTATTGACAATTTGGATCTCAACTGGGATTAAATCATCATTTTAATGTTACTCCTATTCGGTTTTCATTGGGAGGGGTAATATGGTCCCATTGTAAGTGGACATCTAATTTTTAAATCCATTTTATAGGCCACCTAATCAGCAGCAGTTAAAGCTGCTGAAGGGTCCTTTAAAATGATGATGAAACATGCAAAATATCAAGATTTTCCATGTCCCCCCAAAAATTTGCCCCCCCCCCCCTTGGGCCGCATGAAGTCGCCTAAAATTACCCAAACTGAAACCTGAACGTAGACAGACGAGCCATGTAGTAAAGGGATAGAGACTTACTTGCATCTTAAAGAGCCTCTCTAAAGAATCAGAATTATTGAAATTGTTTTTGTACTTTAGAATTCTTCACATTTGAATTTATACATAAAATTATCAACCCACATTTTAATTACATTTACGGGAGCTCTACTCGTACCATGCGGCCCGTATATAGTGCGCAGTGGCGTGCCATACCTGACTCGGGGGGGGGGTGGAAGAATCATAATTCAATTATTAAGTACGAGGGGTGGGGTCCTAGGGCCGGAGCTCCCGTAAGGGCCTGGGTTTTGCCATTTTAGAAGCTACAAAATTAGTGTTTTCAGAGCACAAATTTCCCCGTTTCCGTCTTTTTTTTGTTTTTTCCGTCTTCTTTCCTCTCCCTCCTCTGCTCTTCTTCCTCTTCTTCCTACTACCTTTCATTCTCTCCTTCGCCAATTTCTTCTCCCTATGTTCTCTCTTCCTCTCTGTCTCCGTTTCCCCTGTCTCTTCTTTCTTCCTCTTTTTTGCTCTTCCCCTTTTTTCCTCTCCATTTTGGTTCCCCTTCTGATTTTATTGTGGTGTGTGGTGGGGGGGGGGGCACAGCTTTTCCCCCTGCCCTTCCTCCATTGGCTTACGCCACTGGTAGTGCACTTCAAAAAATGGGTATTTTTAGCGACTTTTGCATTGAGCCACAAAAGGGCCC
The DNA here is from genome assembly GCA_023653785.1 of Ophioderma brevispina. NCBI lineage: Eukaryota > Metazoa > Echinodermata > Ophiuroidea > Amphilepidida > Ophiodermatidae > Ophioderma > Ophioderma brevispina. Next base: position 2,943 of record JAMKCH010004822.1, on the reverse strand, counting down.
AGCTTTTTTAGGGGTCCTGAAATTTTTAGAGCCTGCTTCATGGGAACCGGCATGTAGTTAGTGCCTTTAGATTATTTAAAGAAGTGGATTCTTCAGCATCTCTTACCCTTGCCATAGGGCCCTACACAATGAAAAGTGATGTTAGAATCCGCTATTCCCCACGACGGGCGTGCGTCTATGTTCAGGTTATAATGACTTTTTTTCATGCATACCAGGGGAAATCTTCATTTGTCCTGCTTCATAGTCACAAGCATACAGTTATTGCTTTGCATCATTTAAAGCCCTTCAGCTTCCATTTAAACTTTGCTGCTGAAGGGTACTTAACTTAACTTTACCTTCAGGTCCCCTATAACATGAAAACAATATTTTTCACTTTACGATGGCCCATTTTTGACCCCCCCATGAAAATGAAAGGAGTACACATTACAATGGCGGATTAATAGACGATGTGACATTTGTTTTAATGTTTATGGCGCCACCCGTGTTGGTGTAAGAGAGAACTGGGCAGGCAAAAGCAACTATATTTGCATGGGGAAATTCTGTTGTTTTTTGCTGTAACTTTTGTTCGAATTAAATCATACTAACTTTCTTATCAAGCATAAGAAGCTAAATGCCACCAGCTGCATTTTGTGACCAATTTTAGATCAGGAAAGATTCGCAAGTAATTGTACACCAGAGTTTTTTGTGGTCTGTCACAGAAACTACTTTGTAATATTTTGCTGCCAGAAAACAACAGAGGCGGTCCTAAATGTCAACAAGTGACGTCATAGGTCACAACTCTCTATATTCCCAGTTGAAATCCAAGGTCAATAATCTGTGGCAATGACAAACGCATAACTGATTGAGTTGGGAGCAAATACCCCCTGTTTATAAACCGCACTACAAATGCACACGTTTTACCTAATATTACCCAATGTTTTTGCTCAAATTTGTACGGCCTTCCGTTTGAGAACGGAAGGAATATGAATTTTCTTTTTCGTGACCACCCTAGCTACTCTAAAATTATCCCTGAGGAGCGTTAGAGCAAAATCCCCAGTGTATGGTGACTCCATTCCTGGTTTGTCCATGAAAATCTTAATGAATTTCATTCAAATTGTATATAGTGCGCGATATAGTGAAATCCCCAGTGTTTTGACAATGATCCTTAAAAAACCTTTGCTTCGGATATAAAATATATTACTGACCCCCCATAATGTTGGCCATTCCGCACATTTTGCGTGGTCTCTTCTCAACCTTCTAGGTCCAACGGTTCTGTAGATACAGTCAGTAGTACTTCTCTCAAGGGGGCTTGACCCACCAAAACCAAGGGGCGTGGCTTATGTCATCAGCTTTTATCGGCGAGGCCGTCAGTGGGAATTATATTACCAACCAAATATTTTTACTGGACCTTCAATTATATTGGATTCCTGACGAGTTAGCTCTGAACATAATAATGCATACAAACCACCATGAAAGCTACTAGAGTACACACATACAAACATACAAAAACCAAATTACTCACTATTCGTATTGTGCCAGAAAAAACACAACACAGAACAAATTCATCAACTCAAAAATGAACTCAACCAAAACCCTGGACATTCCTCACCAACATTCTAGGTAGGAAGGTATCCACCAATCAAATCCCTGACCTTTTTCACTCATAATAAATAGCAATAACTGAACCCGCTTGACGTAGCTAACGCATCAACGATCACTTCACTACCCCTGGCAAAAACTTAGCTAACAACATTCACACCCTCAAGTTAACCCCATTTAACAAACAGCCTTACAAAAAACACAGTCACCTCAATGTTCCTGTATCCAGTTACTGTTGATGAAATGCAACAAACTTCGCCCTGTTAAACCTGGTAAAGTGGCGGGTACCGACAAGATATTGTCCTGGATGCCAACAAATCATATGATAACATCATGTCGCCTCTGATGCACATATTTAACCAACCACTTCTCACCGGAACTTCAGATGACCTCAAATCAGCCAAAGTCATTCCCATTTATAAAAACAAGATGCACATAACATTGGCCAAATTACAGGCCCATTTCTGTTCTACCATTCTTTTTCAATAACTACTTGAAAAAGTCATGTACACACGTCTGTCTACAATCTTCAACCACCCAGCTCTTGTCGATGCACATACGGTTTAAGGCCCAAACGGCTCGACTACATGGACTCCTTACAACTGACACCAACCTCAAGACTAAGATATGACATCGTCCTAGTAATACGTGTTACACGCGCTTCCGTCTCCCCCACACTATCCCATTGAACCAGACATTGACCGCAGATTGCCCATATTGACCATTGCTAATCATGTGATCTACTGAGGCGGGTTACTTCAAATCTAACATACGTACAACGTATTCTACCACCTTCAATTTATCGTGTTATTGACATATGCGATGATAACTAACCTGGATTAATATCCTACAAAACTAGATGATATCAACAAACGGTGTACTGAAATCACCGAGTATGATAAGGAATTGACTGACGACTAGAGAATCTTAGAATCCCTTGAATATGCTCATAGTAGATATCTGAACTTGAAAGGTAACTAAAGAATGTCGCCAGTAATCTTCATGTGCGATCTGCGGCGGGAAGTTAGAGAGATCGTTAAAATCGGATATATAGCTACAAGTTAATTGCATTTTTTTGGAAACATATCGGAGACGACAAGGAACAATCATATACAGAAATAGGGGCTAAGAGTACTTCTGGAGGAGAGGAACCTTAAATTCAGCCTATTATCTGACTCCATCTCTCTATGTCTGACGTACACCCGTCTGGCGCCAAAAAGTGATCGCCCCATAACCATCATTGCCAAGTTCCTACAACTTAGTGACAGGGACTATATCTCATTTTGGGGAAAAAGTTGAAAGCCTACACATCAGCAAGAGGGCACCAAATGGTCAGACTATTAATTATCAAACCTACAGGATTTC